>JAWQFJ010014048.1:7500-32500 GCA_034096865.1 Theodoxus fluviatilis | reverse complement strand
TACATGTATAACCAAGCAAGATGAAACAAGATGGGCAAAGCCCATACGACTCACATGCTTGACCTTGACCTTTACATGACCTTGACCTTCAGGTGACCCTCAAGGTCAAGGTCAAACAACTACACCGTCGTTCAGGCTTAGTTAGGTATATTCGAGTATCAACTACGCTGCGCCTTCACAGTGCCCATGAAAATGGAGTTTGAACGCGCTCCCGGAGTAAAACCCGGAGTCGTGCGCACACCGCGATTTTTCTGTTGAGCTGCGTGTAAGACTTCAATTTTGAGTCCTCCTACACCAGTCTTCATTCGCCCTATACACTCCACTCCGGATAAGTAAACTAGAGTTGGCAATGTGGCGACTAGGGGTGAGTATTACCCAACTAAAATTCAGGTTTAAGGATATGAGTGGTGGGACGCGTTACTTAGGCAAGAAATCTCGAGAAAATCTTGAGGGCAAGGCATTGCCTACATCGTCTCGCTCGAAAAGTGTACACGGAAGTATTTACTTTTCGAGTATTTATTTTACTATTATTATATTGTTTTAATATTTTGAGGAGTATGTGTATAGGTTATTACTGGAAAAACACTGTCGACATTTATTTTATCATTTGCATACACGAAGCACCGTACACGTCCACTCTCTGAATTATTTTCTTTGCAATGATAGAAAGTGTATCGCGGCACAACGTTTTCGATAAAATTGTCTACAGTTGAATCCGGCTTGCTTTCTTTTAGCTGAAAAAGCAAAAATGTCACCATGGTATCTATCATGTGAAAAAGCTCCCATGTCATTCAAACTGTCACCATGGTATCTATCATGTGAAAAAGCTCCCATGTCATTCAAACTGTCACCATGGCATCTATCATGTGAAAAAGCTTCCGTGTCATTCAAACTGTCACCATGGTATCTATCATGTGAAAAAGCTCTCGTGTCATTTAAACTGTCACCATGGCATCTATCATGTGAAAAAGCTTCCGTGTCATTCAAACTGTCACCATGGTATCTATCATGTGAAAAAGCTTCCGTGTCATTCAAACTGTCACCATGGTATCTATCATGTGAAAAACTGCCGTGATGTCTGTATCGTCAGTTATTTCGTCTATCGACAACTTCTTCACCGACTCTGGCGCCAGGACGCAGCCATGTTCTCTCGGTCTTCCGCCTCGCCAATTGATGATTGGCAGTTATTTAGAAGTCTTGATGGTTGATCACTGTTGGTTTGCCCTCGAGGAGGGTACCTAGCGTCGGCAATGCGCTCCAAACATCTACTCAGAGCTATTAGTCCTCGACGCGTCTTTGTGATATAACTTGAGATGGACATCACCTACGCACTCATATTGCCCAGATCTGCTGAGCACATCGTCGCTAATGAGCGTCATTGCTTATTTAAGTTACCAATTTACATATTTAGTAATGATGAAAACGTATTTTGTTGAGAAAGCTACCGCAAACCGCGGCATTGTGCAACGAGAGAGTCAGTTTGAGATCAAATGAAATGGAGAAGTCACACGCCATTGGTTGTGTGAGTCCTAGAAAGCGTGGTTGTGGAGCGCTCCATTAGCGATCATAAACTCCAGGTGCCTTGCCTACCTTCAAACTCAGCAGGTCCTTTGTAAGGTTTGATGAATCCAAGACGAGCGGTGACAAACCCTGGGTACCCAGGGATGTTGTAGTCCTCCAAAATGGTTATGTTGTCGTAGTACATGTCGGGGTCGAAAGTCGCAAATTTGACTCCGACGTCTTTCTTCTTCAATTCCTCAACAACAAGTTTGAATAGGGCACTCAATTTGTTGCAAGGAGGGCAGCTGGAAAGGGAAGAAAAGAGATAAACACATTCGACATGTTGTCAACATTGGAACTCCACGCGTCACTTTGCATAGTTGCAGTACTCAGCTCTTCGCATAGTTTTGAACTTCCTTATTGCTACAATACCGAACCCCCCCAGTGTCAGACGGGAAAAAAAGTGTCGGTTCTCGAGCGAGGATCAAAACCACAATTTCACGGTGAGCGTTCCGCTTAGACTACCGAAGTCCTTGACAAATGATGTCTCCATTGCCAATTGTAGACGTCACTTCCTTTAAGGCCTGTTCTCATAGGGCGATGCTTACGGTTACTTCGCCGATGTTTCGACTTGCCGCGTGTCATTTTGGAACTTGCAGCAAGCGCCCTCAGCTCGACATCGACGTCCGTGGTCAAGCACTTCCATGTCCCATGTCCGTGGTCAAGCACTTCCATGTCCGACGTCCGTGGTCAAGCACTTCCATGTCCGACGTCCGTGGTCAAGCACTTCCATGTCCCACGTCCGTGGTCAAGCACTTCCATGTCCCACGTCCGTGGTCAAGCACTTCCATGTCCCACGTCCGTGGTCAAGCACTTCCATGTCCCACGTCCGTGGTCAAGCACTTCCATGTCCCTCGTCCGTGGTCAAGCACTTCCATGTCCCACGTCCGTGGTCAAGCACTTCCATGTCCCATGTCCGTGGTCAAGCACTTCCATGTCCGACGTCCGTGGTCAAGCACTTCCATGTCCGACGTCCGTGGTCAAGCACTTCCATGTCCCATGTCCGTGGTCAAGCACTTCCATGTCCCACGTCCGTGGTCAAGCACTTCCATGTCCCACGTCCGTGGTCAAGCACTTCCATGTCCCATGTCCGTGGTCAAGCACTTCCATGTCCCACGTCCGTGGTCAAGCACTTCCATGTCCGACGTCCGTGGTCAAGCACTTCCATGTCCGACGTCCGTGGTCAAGCACTTCCATGTCCCATGTCCGTGGTCAAGCACTTCCATGTCCCACGTCCGTGGTCAAGCACTTCCATGTCCCACGTCCGTGGTCAAGCACTTCCATGTCCCTCGTCCGTGGTCAAGCACTTCCATGTCCCATGTCCGTGGTCAAGCACTTCCATGTCCGATGTCGCTGTGGTCGTTGTGACTGATGTTGCGTCCTGATTGGCCGGTCAGACGGATCTTCTGCGCGCAGAGACTTGATTTTTCATGTAGTTAGAAATGAAAAAGCCATGTCCGCCATTATTTCCCTTGGTTCGCAAACAAAACGCTCCTTTCCATATTTACTGACACATATAGTAAGAGCTGTAACCAATCAACAGTATTACTTTTCTCATAGCTATATGTGGAATACACTAAAAGTCTGTGTGTCCTTTCCAGATTTACTGACACATATAGTAAGAGCTGTAACCAATGAACAGTATTACTTTTCTCATAGCTATATGTGGAATACACTAAAAGTCTATGTGCATAGTCTATGTACGAAGCTACATTACTCAAATCAACTCGTGGCCGAAGGAGCGACGAAAAAGCCTAGTTTCTGCCATGTGGCTACGTGATGCTACATGGCTTATCATGTAACTCTGTGACGCGGCAGTGGCGTGTGCATTTCCCTCGCGGGGCGCGTTGCTTACGCTAGGAACTTTGCAAATTTTTTCAAGTATAACATCCGTTTTGAAATCTACGCAATACGTACGAGGTCAAAGGCTGCTGAAGACCATGCCCCTCGGATTCCAAATATGGAGAAATGCGCATCCAATGTGCTATCTTTCTACTATACATGTAGTCTTTTGGATGGGTGTTTTTAAAACACTACATAGCGAAGTTAAGCATACAGAAATATCAAATACCAAACACAACACACACACACACACACACACACACACACACACACATTCACTCACACACACACACACACACACACACACACACACACACACACACACACACACACACACACACACACACTCACACACACACACACACACACACTCACACACATACACACACACACACACACACACACACACCAACACATTCACCTTCCCTTCCCCCCCCCCCCCCCCCCCCCTCACACACACACACATTCACTCACGCGCGCGAACACGCACACACACACATTCACTCACGCACACACACACACACACACACACGCACGCACACACACACACACACACACACACACACACAGAATAACAAAGCAGACTTTAGACTCCTTACTCAGGGACAACTAGAAGCATGAAGGTGGGGTATTTCTGTCCCACTGCCCTCTTGAAATCCAACAGACCAAATGTCGCCACAGGCTTTTCTGGAACCTCCCAGTCTGGCTCTGCCACCCTCTCCATGAACTTGAGGATGTCTGCCAGGGTCAAGTGAATAAAGGAATGGTTATTGCGCAAGGACATATCAGCCGCATTTGACTATGTATGGCATCAGCATTTGTTTACAAGAGAAATTGCATACGATAAAAAGTAGTACATAATTGTAAAGTACATATACAGATGCATGTATCTCTACACATTTCTTTACATGGAAACATAGACATGAGTATATGTTTAATCGTGGATGACAAATGTCACAAATATAAAATATTTGTTACCAAAAACATATTTGGATGTTTAAAAGCTTACTTGTAAAGTATTACAAATATTCAAAACTTACAATAGAAACCAGTCGTTTTTAAGAAACATTGTCTTTTGAAAATATTCAGAACATAATGACTTGTAAAAATACAAGCGTATACAGGAAGTTCCGGGCAATCCAGTAAATTATGTCGAACAGTCAAAGCCAGTTGACATGACATGTCATTGCAGTGAAGGTTGCGACCATAAAGGTTGTTCTTAATTGGGAGAACGTTCGGCGGTGAACCAGGTTCAAACGTACTGGCAGACTAGGTTCACGTCTTAATTGGGCGAACGCGCGTGCAGGGGAACCACGTTCAAAAGGTACTTCCCGTCACCTTCGCGGGTCCCCACTGCATGCACTGGGAACATTCCCGTCATTTTGACGCTTTCTGTGCCCCTCCCTGCCTCTGCCTCTTGTCTGTGAGTCTGTCTTGTCTTGTCTCGTCTCGTCTTATCTAGTCTTGTCTCATATTGTCTCGTCTCATCTCGTGTCGTCTCGTCTTTTCTCGTTTCGTGACGTCTCGCCTCGCCTCGCCTCGTCTTGGTTTGTCTCATATTGTCCGTCTTGTCTCGTCTGGTCCCATCTCGTCTCGTCTCGCCTCGCCTCGCCTCGCCTTATCTCATCCTTCCTCTTGTTCCCCCTGCCTCTTTCTAGTGACTTTAACCAAAGTCTTTGGCTGCTTGCTGCTTGGGATCTTCCCTGGCTGAGCTAATGAAGCAGACTCCGAAAGTCCAGCAGCCAGGCGTTCTAGCCGATGAGGAGGCATTGAGGTGCTCAGGCTGCATGTTGCCTTCAATACGGGAAACTCCCTGGCGCTCTCCCCTTCAGTTGCAGTCCCTCTCTGCTGCGCTTCTCTCTAGCACAAGGAGATATTTAGTGTGTAGTTTCCCCCGTGCTTTGGCGAAGAATGTCTATACATTTTGTACGTCTTCCTATGTGTTCTTATAGGTGGATGAAGATTCGATCAAATGACACCTCAGACCATCAGATCTAGCCAAAGTGAACATTTTCTCAGACTGTTCCACGCTTCCCGATATTTCAACATTCAAATACGTCTGAAAATAAACAACTAAAACGTCATGGTAAGGAATCTGGCATGAGTTTAGCAGTCATTGTGCATACGTGTACTGAAAGCGTCTTTATAGCTATGCATGTATGTGCGAATGTAGTTATGTATCTGATTTTAAGCGTCTGCTATGAAAACCAGAACCTTCCCAAATGTTCAGGGAACACGAGCTATTCATTATCATCCATACAAAAATCCGCCTGGGGGCAAAGGGGACTTACCATGGCGGGACCTCTCTCCAAGGTATTCCTGATGCCTGCCATTTTTGAACACCTTCAGCCAAGGAATGCTGGTGACGTTGAACCTGCAATAGGTTTTAGTAACACTCAGGAGAGCCACATTGACAATCTACCACAGAGGCTCTTTAGAGCGACATCAATCCACTTCAGCCAAGAATAGACCGACCTCATAAGACTATTATCATGTTGGAAAATATAATTCTTCACGATACACTTGTCCTGCATGCATAGGTCCCCGCATTCAATGTACGTAATGTCCGCTACGATAACACAAACCGGGCATCTACAGTCAGGACCATACTTTTGTTGATTAAGTGGAATGAGTGTGCTGCAATAGATAGATCTATATCAGCGCTTACAAATCCACGCTATTTGGCCTCAATCCATTTCAAGGAACACGTGTTGGGAAGTACCCGAGGAACAAGAAGGGCAAAGCCCATACGACTCACATGCTTGACCTTGACCTTTAAATGACCTTGACCTGTACACGACCTTGACCTTCAGGTGACCTTCAAGGTCAAGGTCATACGACTAAACCCAGCAATAACATCATACATTAAGAGCTGCTGCACACATTTTTCCTACCAAAATACATCTGACCTTGACCCAAGGTCAAGGTCATCCAAGATCATGCAACACAAAGCTCTTAATTCAAGACATAGGAAGCACAATAGTGCTTATTGGCACTTTCTACCATGAGATATGGTCACTTTTAGTGGTCCACTACCCCATTTTGGTCACATTTCATAAGGGTCAAAGTGACCTTGACCTTGATGATATGTGACTAAATGTGTCTCATGATGAAAATTAAACATGTGTACTACAAGGTTATGAAGTTTGGAAGAGTTATCTTCCATAGTTCAGGGTCAAGGTCACTTCAAAATATGTATACAATCCAAATTTAAAGAGCTCCTGTGACCTTGACCTTGAAACAAAGTCAAGTCACTGTGTATTTTTTGTGAGGCTTTGTCATCCTACACCACCATGCCAAATTGGTTGTTGATAGACTTAATAGCCTCCGAGAAAAATCCAACGTTAAAGTTTTTTAAGGATTACAGGACGCCCAGACGCCCGGACGCCCGGACGCCCGGACGGACAACACGGGTGACCTAGTATGAAAGTATAACATGTGTACTACAATGTTATGAAGTTTGGAAGATGAATATTACATAGTTTAGGGTCAAGGTCACTTAAAAATATGTATACAATCCAACTTTAAAGATCTCCTGTGACCTTGATCTTGAAGCAAGGTCAATCCAACTGGTATTAAAAGATAGGGATTACTTTGCCCTATAAACCAAATATAAGTCAGGTATCCAATCTCAACAACTTCTGTCAAAAATTGGGAAAATTTGAAAAATGGCTGTTTTTAGACGGCCCCTGCGACCTTGACCTTGAAGCAAGGTCAAGTCACCATGTTTGTTTTTGTACGCCTTGTCATCATACACCATCATGCCAAATTGGGTGTTGATAGACTTAGTAGTGTCCAAGAAAAATCCAACGTTAAAGTTTGTACGGACGCCCGGACGCCCGGACGCATGTGAGTCAACAAAATGAACACGAATCTGCTCAGCTTTTAAAGCGGCAAATCTTGCTGACAGACGTGTATGGAAGTTTCAAAAGGGAGCATTCCTTCCTATGGATCTCTCTCCAGAGTGATTCCCGAACACGTGATAATTCATGTCGACCTCGAGAAAGGGCGAATAAGACACCAGTATTTCAGACACTGAGGTCAAGGATGCGTGTGCTCACCTTGCAGAGAGGTTGCTGTGTTCGGCGATGTCGACGATGCCAGAATAAAGTGGGTTATCTCTCTTCCGCAGCTTCTTGGCGGCGTCGTGGAACTCTGGGGCTAAACGACGGCTGTGCTGGCACCTGCTCATTCATAAGCATTACAGTTATGCATCATGGCGTGTCAACTCACGCTCTCGAGTTAGGCATGTTGATTATGACGTGTGTAAAAGAAGGACCACCTGGGATGCGTTCAGACCATTCTAGTCCACTAGAGACTTCGCCTGACGACTCGGGTTCACATAATGCGTTGAGGCTTCAACTCCGCAGGCACTGCGTTCAAGCTTCAACTCCGCAGGCCCTGCGTTCAGGCTTCAACTCCGCAGGCACTGCGTTCAGGCTTCAACTCCGCAGGCACTGCGTTCAAGCTTCAACTCCGCAGGCCCTGCGTTCAGGCTTCAACTCCGCAG
Organism: Theodoxus fluviatilis; assembly: GCA_034096865.1. Classification (NCBI taxonomy): domain Eukaryota; kingdom Metazoa; phylum Mollusca; class Gastropoda; order Cycloneritida; family Neritidae; genus Theodoxus; species Theodoxus fluviatilis. Next base: position 24,588 of record JAWQFJ010014048.1, on the reverse strand, counting down.
GCACTGCGTTCAGGCTTCAACTCCGCAGGCACTGCGTTCAGGCTTCAACTCCGCAGGCACTGCGTTCAGGCTTCAACTCCGCAGGCACTGCGTTCAGGCTTCAACTCCGCAGGCACTGCGTTCAGGCTTCAACTCCGCAGGCACTGCGTTCAGGCTTCAACTCCGCAGGCCCTGCGTTCAGGCTTCAACTCCGCAGGCACTGCGTTCAAGCTTCAACTCCGCAGGCCCTGCGTTCAGGCTTCAACTCCGCAAGCTGCGCTAAGGCGCAGCGTAGTCAACACTCAGCTACATCCGGCCTTAAAAAGACTCGACTGCGAAGCCTGATCGACGTTGTGGGTGAAATGAAGCTCTGCACAGGTCTTCGAACAGAGACTTTTACGCGCCCAGAATCCATGAGACAAAACAAAAGATAGCTTGGAGGTGTGATTTCCCAGTTTAATGTGAATGATGAAATGTTTCGGGTATAGCATTTCCTTCGTTGACCTTAAAGTCATTTTTGTCTTGTTGAGTGTGACCAGAACCGAAATTGCAATTTGATTGACAGGCAGATGTGTTTCATGGGCTGTCAAGTAAATGATATTTTTGTCGATAACAAGACCGTCAGATGCTCTTTGTCTAGTTAGTGGTTCCCCCTTGTTTGGAAATATCCCACCTCCTCTTTCACTCACCCACTCTCTCACTCACCCAAACACACTCTCTCTCTCTCTCTCTCTCTCTCTGTCTGTCTGTCTGTCTGTCTGTCTGTCTGTCTGTCTGTCTGTCTGTCTGTCTCAATGTCTGTCTGTCTGTCTGTCTCTATCTCTCTCTCTCTCTTTCTCTCTCTTTCACACACACACACACACACACCCAATCTCTCACTCCCTCCCCTCTCTCTCTCTCATCTCTCACTCTCTCTCTCTCTCTCTCTCTCTCTCTCTCGCTCCCTACCTCGCTCCCTCCCTCCCTCCCTCCCTCCCTCCCTCCCTCCCTCCCTCCCTCCCTCCCTCCCTCCCTCCCTCCCTCCCTCCCTCCCTCCCTCCCTCCCTCCCTCCCTACCTCTCTCTCACTCTCACTACTCCCTCTCTCTCTTTCTCACTCTTTCCTCCCTCTCTCTCCTCCCCCCTCTCCCTCTTTCACATATCCATGTTCAGAAAATTGCAAGGTAGCATAATGCATCGAGCCAAACGACTTCGTGGAATTATAACATTGGAAAGGCGCATCACAAAAACTATTTTAAAAAAAGACAGAAAGAAGTTGTGACCAAGCGAGGACATAAGACGGATGGGCTGGAAATGGGAGACCTAGATGGGAGTCGGCATGGTGGATAAAGAGGATGCGTTCATATTCTTTCGATGAAATATGTAAGTGGGAGGCTGTCATAAACGAAGGTGAGTCATTTGAAAGTTTAAATAGTTTTGCTCGTAGTTAATGAAAAAACAAGGTACATACTCACCTCATTAATCGACGTAGTCTCCGTTGCGTTCAGCACAGGTGTTCCAGTGCTTTGGAAGTGCATGTTCAGCACAGGTGTTCCAGTGCTTTGGAAGTGCATGTTCAGCACAGGTGTTCCAGTGCTTTGGAAGTGCATGGCTACCCTTAGACAACAATTGTTTTGGCTGAGTGCGCAGCCACTCATGCACAGCCTGCTGCAGCTTTACGTCGGACCTGAAAGTCTTGCCTCCCATCGCCTCTGAGTCTGAGCGGTCTAACAGCTGTGATAGTCACCGAGCGCGAGGTATGGAATGTATAGCGGATGCAGAAAACAATCGAAATGTAGATATTGGATCGTTGCAATAGTTGCACGAGCTGTATGGGGCCGAGCATTGTCATGTTGCAACAAAACACCTGTACTCAGGAGCAATTCGTGTGGGCTTATTTGCTGACGTGGCACCCACCTTCCAGACTTTGTGGAACTGCAGAGCATCGTGGACGATATGGGATGCTGATCCGTGACTCGTACCTGAAAGTGTGGCTATTTCATCCACTTTTACGGGGCGATTTTTCTTCACGATCGAATCAACTGCTGCGGTGTGCTGTAGTGTCAGTACTCGGTGTGCCTGACCTGGTCGCAGCGAGTCTGTTGTTGGACACAAGCCGTATCGGAGTTTCCTAGGCCACCCACACACTAGTTGTAGTGACGAAAATGCATCAGCTTTCATTCGACGGTAAATTTCGATTGTTTTTTTCCCTTGACTATTAAAAAACCGAACGACAGAACGATGTTCCTCTTTGATGCATGTTGCAAGTGGTCAGCCATATTAATACTACTACTGAGCAGTAGTATGGGGTTTCTACGTCGTGCTGCCACCTGTCGGTCACTCTCCAAACAAAAGGTGAAACTTTTCCCAACTTACAGAACAATGGAGTGTTGTTATGAATTTTATTGCACTATTAAGGCTTTCATTTGACTCACCCTCCTATAGGAAGTAAGAAACTCCTGGGAGGAGCTCTACCAACAGGACGGTCTTCAGAGGAAGAATTCCCGTCAACAAGTGTTTCGGCCCTTTAACTTCCTGACTCTCTCGGGGGGGTGGGCCACACCTGGCCATTACCCCAGGTGCCCGCCTGCTGGTTTGTATAATGGTGGATTATGTGTGTGTAACCGTGCATGACAAATATGGCTAAAGTACGAAAAACAGTTTCGAGTAAAGTAATCAGCGCACTAAATCGCCTGTACGTATACGCTCTTTTTATTTCTGGAATATGCATAAATAAACAAATAATAATTAATACTGTGGTTGAAGTATCTTATCTTGTCATGTTTCGTACTTCAACCTTATCTCATGCACGGTCACCTGTATACATGTGGATAGAATATGTGTGTGTGTGTGTGTGTGTGTGTGTGTTTGTGTGTGTGTGTGTGTGTGTGTACTGTGTCTGTGTGTGTGTGTGTGCGTGTGTGTGTGTGTGTGTCTGTGTGTGTGTGTGTGTGTGTGTGTCCCTGTGTGTGTGTGTGTGTGTGTGTCTCTGTGTGTGTGTGTGTGTGTGTGTGTGTGTGTCCCTGTGTGTGTGTGTGTGTGTGTGTGTGTGTATATGTGTGTATATGTGTGTGTGTGTGTGTGTCTGTGTGTGTGTGTGTGTGTGTGTCCCTGTGTGTGTGTGTGTGTGTGTGTGTATATGTGTGTATATGTGTGTGTGTGTGTGTCCCTGTGTGTGTGTGTGTGTGTGTGTCCCTGTGTGTGTGTGTGTGTGTGTGTGTGTGTGTATATGTGTGTATATGTGTGTGTGTGTGTGTGTGTGTATATGTGTGTATATGTGTGTGTGTGTGTGTGTGTCCCTGTGTGTGTGTGTCCCTGTGTGTGTGTGTCCCTGTGTGTGTGTGTGTGTGTGTGTATATGTGTGTATATGTGTGTGTGTGTGTGTGTGTGTGTGTGTGTGTGTGTATATGTGTGTATATGTGTGTGTGTGTGTGTGTGTCCCTGTGTGTGTGTGTCCCTGTGTGTGTGTGTCCCTGTGTGTGTGTGTGTGTGTGTGTGTGTGTGTGTGTGTGTGTGTGTGTGTCCCTGTGTGTGTGTGTGTGTGTGTGTATATGTGTGTATATGTGTGTGTGTGTGTGTGTGTGTATATGTGTGTATATGTGTGTGTGTGTGTGTGTGTGTGTGTGTGTATATGTGTGTATATGTGTGTGTGTGTGTGTGTGTATATGTGTGTATATGTGTGTGTGTGTGTGTGTGTGTGTGTGTCCCTGTGTGTGTGTGTGTGTGTATATGTGTGTATATGTGTGTGTGTGTGTGTGTGTGTCCCTGTGTGTGTGTGTGTGTATATGTGTGTATATGTGTGTGTATATGTGTGTATATGTGTGTGTGTGTGTGTGTGTGTGTGTCCCTGTGTGTGTGTGTGTCCCTGTGTGTGTGTGTGTCCCTGTGTGTGTGTGTGTGTATATGTGTGTATATGTGTGTGTATATGTGTGTGTGTGTGTGTGTCCCTGTGTGTGTGTGTGTGTGTGTGTGTGTGTGTGTGTGTGTGTGTGTGTCCCTGTGTGTGTGTGTGTGTCCCTGTGTGTGTGTGTGTGTGTGTGTGTGTCCCTGTGTGTGTGTGTGTGTCCCTGTGTGTGTGTGTGTGTGTGTGTATATGTGTGTATATGTGTGTGTGTGTGTGTGTCCCTGTGTGTGTGTCCCTGTGTGTGTGTGTGTGTGTGTCCCTGTGTGTGTGTCCCTGTGTGTGTGTGTGTGTGTGTGTCCCTGTGTGTGTGTGGGGGGGGGGGGGGGGGGGGGATGTTCATTCACACTTGTCAACGACAAAGGGAAGGAAATAGATAGAGGAAAAGCACTTACCAGGGAGCGTAGAACATGATCATCATGGTGTGGAGCGCGGCCAGCGCGTCATCAATGGTCGTACTGGTCAGGACAAAGGCGCCGTCTCTCTGCTCCAGTCCCCGTAGCGCGTCTGCACAAAGCATTGACCTTGCATCAGTCTCATCGTCAACGAATCTACCTACACGGCACGGCAATATCAGGCTGCTGAAAAGTATTGAACTTGCATCAGTCTCATCGTCAACGTAATCTACCTACACGGCACGGCAATATCAGGCTGCTGAAAAGTATTGAACTTGCATCAGTCTCATCGTCAACGTAATCTACCTACACGGCACGGCAATATCAGGCTGCTGAAAAGTATTATTTGGCATGGGTGAAGGTCCTTAGGTTTGGACGAGCCAGTACTACAAGTTCACCTGTAAACGTGCTTTAAAATCAAGGACCTGAGTGGAGTTCCCCAGGACTATGGAAAGCTAGTTAAAACTTGAAGGAAATCGGAAAGGCGTTTCTGGTTTTGTTTATCTATTGACTGCTGCAATCATGCGCAGTGTGCAAGCAGGAAGTGCTTCAAATGAGTCTATTGCCAGAATCAGACGCTGCCTGAGTTTTCGTCCCAGTTTTAGTAGACTCCTGTATGTGAATACAGCGATCATTTCACATACAAAACTCCGGCAAACTGACTTTCTGTTGCCATTGGCCAGCATGTTGTATGCTGAGAAACACGCTACGAATGGTTCCAGTGCCACAGGATGTGCTCACAACGGCAGCCTCAGAGTCAGAGTGCACGCTGACTTGTTCGTTAAGCAAGAAACGACAGAAGCACTAATCGGAGTCATCGCCATCCTTTCTACATGAAAGCACTTTCTACAGCCATTCATAGACCTATTGCCTCCTCTGCAAATCTGTTTGTCTGTCCCGTCCCTTATTCACGCCTGGCAGGCATGTAAGAAAAGGCGAAGAGAGTGCAAGACACGCGAATCTCAATGCATGTCATTCAAGGAAATCTAGTGAACCAGAGAGCAGTCTTAGAAGACAAACCTCCACCACGGAATTTCTCGTCCATGACCTGCATAGCTTCGTTCATTTTAGTGTTCGCTGGAGGTCTCCGAGTGAGGAACGAATACGCTGACGTCATCAATAATTTGACGTCATCAACTTCGTGGTGGGAGATACCATTTCTCTTTAGGGGTGTAATTCCAAAACGAGATAAGAGAGAGCCTCCGGAATTTAATGGATTGTTCCTTGGGTAAGACCCTGACTTTGCAGCAAATAATTATAATCGGATTCCGTCACGAACGTTTCGAGTTAAAACACAGCATCCTTGGCGGAGGTACAACTACTCGAGCACGTGGGAGGACTGCAAAAGGGCAACCTTTGCTGCAGCGTTGTGCTCCAAGCGTGACTGTGAGAGCTGAGACTTGGACTGACAGTTTTAAAACAGATCAGACATCGTCCATTGCAAAAACATAAAGACTGAAGACTATGACTCAGTATGAGTGTGTTATAATAAATTAAAACGATCATGCTGATAAGAAGTTTTAAGCGCTCCCCTCCAACCCCCCAAAACAGTTTTTTTCTTTTGACAATAAATGATCAGCTGATTCTCTGTATCTTCATCTTATTACATTAAATTGATGGAATCAACTGATATGTGACACCAACTCCTACTGTAACACAAGTATGTCATCACAAAGAACACGACATTAACTTATATCTCTGGTTCTTTTCAGAGTAAAGTGTTTTGTAAAGATCAAAATGTGTTGTACGTGCAGCGGAAAAATTAGAGACAATAATGATATTTTGTGTGTTTGCAGTTGCCCCCTTGTTTGTTTGCAAATATCAAATACTGGGAAAAAGTCGTGTGAGGCAAATGGCGTATGTACCATGGCGTTTTCATTATCAACAGGGATTAATAATATCTCAAAGAATGTTTATTAGACAACTGAAAAAGTGAACAAAAATGGGAAAAAAGGTATCCCTTATTAGCACTAGCGATTGAGGTTTTAGTGGTCACCTGTAAATAAACAACAAACGCACGGCCGCCTGGTCAGTTAAGATCGAGATTTACAGAATTTACCTAAAACTGCTATCTTTTCATATTAATTTTTCCCATTGGAATAAAAAGCTGTTAAAAAAATCAAATTTTCTGTGTAATATTTCTTTTCTTCTTTCCTTAAAATGCAATTTATTTTTCTCGGATTACTTGGGCAGCTTTTGAGAATGGCTCAAATAAAGTTGAATGTCTGTCCCAACAAACGTGAAAAATGATGCTGTAAACAAGTTTACAAGCGAGAAAAGGTGAATTGTCCATGTCTGTTGGAAATATTGCGCGACGCTTCGAGCAGCTGTCTTGAACCGTCTTACTTTCGCCGAGTCGTCTTTGCCGTGGAGTATTCAATGTTTGTAAAGTGCATGCTGTGGTACTGAGGTGGAATGAAATCTGCAATTTGTTTGTAATAACTCATTGTCCATTACCTATCTTCCGCGAAGATGATATTGCACAATAAATTCGAAAAATGGCACATTCAGGTACAGTCACAACAATCATTACAATGTAGCATCGGAACGACAGACGCAGCGTTTGACTATAACGAGAGTTTTTGGTCAAAAACCAGTGTGACTGTCACCGGCGAGGTCAGGCACCCCTTAGCCTGGACTTACACTCAGTTATTTCAAGACCAAGGCGAACATTCAGATCATGCACTCAAAGCGCAAGAGACAAATTGGAGTGTCGAAGAACTGAGAGAGCTAGCCCAAACTAAATGTCATGTATGCGGCAGCGGATTGAATGTCATATACACAGAACGTTGCTGCCACTTGAAGGAGGTTTTGATTAGTAGCCTATCATGTAACACCAGCGCGTTTGAGCAAATCACAATCTGAAATGAAGAATTTTGATCTTTCAACAAACTCCCTGTGGGTTCGGGGTAAGAATTGACCCACCGCGTCTCCCTACGCGATTCGTAAGAGGCGAATGACTACGGACACCGTATCTTGATTTGCGTTTACTAGATTACTAGCGATTGTCGTGCTTAGTGGCCTTCCATAGCCTACAAAGGCTGATAGGCCGTAAAACTCAATCCATCCATCCATCCATCTTTCAACAAAAGAAACATCCATTTTCATTGCCTGCAACCAAGAACGAAGATGAGGTCAACATCATAATTTGATAAAAAGAGCAATCTGTTCTGCAAACCTGGAAGCACTTCAGTGTCTGCCGATTCCCCTTCGGTAGAATCAACGGAGACATCGCCAGCTTCATCATTTGCAGCCTTTAAATTCAGCAAATGAAACACCAGGAACAAGAAAATGATCCAAGCTTTGGGAGACATAATGGCTAAAATGACGGTTAATTATTGTTGCGCAATTTATGACGTAAAGTAAAAATTGGTTACGCATTCGAGTAGTTATGACGACACGTGCGAGTTTCGTAATCCCTTTCCTCTCCAAGACCAACGTTGTTATCATTCTAGTTCACTAGAAACTTCGCCTACCGGCGATACTGACTCGGGTTCACAGACTGCGTTGTTTTAGCCTAACATGAATGGAATCATCCGGAAAAATTATCTGGAATATTTCTTGATTTGCCTTTGTTGCCACAAGCACCACGCGTCACGTTTGAGCTTCAGGCCCACTCCGGCATCACTGATGTTTTCGTCAGAAACGATGAAGCGGGACACTCAACCATACTCCCGGATGTGGAGTTCAGGAAATTGGTCATACGGTCAACAGAGTGCGAAGAATATGAGCACACACCATTTGCCAGGGGACAAGAGACTTTCAGAGAAGCGAGACGACTGAGAGGAAGGCTTCTAGTCTCCAAGTGTTTCGGCCCTGTCTACGAATATAAGCACACACCATATGACTTACAGCAGCTGCCACACGATACTCCCCATTTAGCAAGTAGTAGGCCTATGTCTCGGTGTTCAGAATGGATACTCCCATTCTTAGCAGCCCGTAATTACTATGGTCCGTTTCAATGATCACACTAACCACTTCCCCTCTCTCTGTCTTGTAAGAGGCGCGAACACTGAAACGGACTATCGTAATGAAGCTGGCTAACTATAGGGTAGAAGAGAGTTATTCTCCATGTATATGGTGCAACCTTTAGATCGGAATGCGAGGGTTAGGGTGCAATTAATGGGTAATACGCAAATGTTGCGACTTTTCAGCAGTTAGAAAGCTGAAAAACAGTTGCATTTTCAGCCATGTTGCTACGAACGGGAGTTAGTCGGATCTTATGCATACCATTCCCTTGTCGGGAAGTTTCGACAAAGCTCGCTACTACATTTTCCCTTGCGGCATCATGTTACCTCTGTGAATGCAGTTCTGAACAAATAAATGCAATAAGACAGTAAAAGCAGCATCATGTTACCTCTGTGAATGCAGTTCTGAACAAATAAATGCAATAAGACAGTAAAAGCAGCATCATGTTACCTCTGTGAATGCAGTTCTGAACAAATAAATGCAATAAGACAGTAAAAGCAGCATCATGTTACCTCTGTGAATGCAGTTCTGAATAAATAAATGCAATAAGACAGTAAAAGCAGCATCATGTTACCTCTGTGAATGCAGTTCTGAATAAATAAATGCAATAAGACAGTAAAAGCAGCATCATGTTACCTCTGTGAATGCAGTTCTGAACAAATAAATGCAATAATACAGTAAAAGATGGTGGCTGTTGGAGCACACTCAGCCCCAAAAGAGTTTCCTCACGCTTGTGACAATACTTTCGCTTTTGTTCTTTTTATTGTGTGTTCCATTTTGATCCTTCTGTCTATTTTCATTTAAGCAAAGAAACGTGTCGAGATAAGGAAAACTGATTGTTCTGTTATGACTGATTTGTTTTAGCAAAGTCCTGTTAATACAGGGGTCCTCCTTGCTTGCGCCGTGAAGTCCAGTCTGTATACGGGGGTCCTCCTTGCTTGCGCCGTGAAGTCCAGTCTGTATACAGGGGTCCTCCTTGCTTGCGCCGTGAAGTCCAGTCTGTATACGGGGGTCCTCCTTGCTTGCGCCGTGAAGTCCAGTCTGTATACAGGGGTCCTCCTTGCTTGCGCCGTGAAGTCCAGTCTGTATACAGGGGTCCTCCTTGCTTGCGCCGTGAAGTCCAGTCTGTATACAGGGGTCCTCCTTGCTTGCGCCGTGAAGTCCAGTCTGTATACAGGGGTCCTCCTTGCTTGCGACGTGAAGTCCAGTCTGTATACAGGGGTCCTCCTTGCTTGCGCCGTGAAGTCCAGTCTGTATACAGGGGTCCTCCTAGCTTGCGCCGTGAAGTCCAGTCTGTATACAGGGGTCCTCCTTGCTTGCGCCGTGAAGTCCAGTCTGTATACAGGGGTCCTCCTTGCTTGCGCCGTGAAGTCCAGTCTGTATACAGGGGTCCTCCTTGCTTGCGCCGTGAAGTCCAGTCTGTATACAGGGGTCCTCCTTGCTTGCGCCGTGAAGTCCAGTCTGTATACAGGGGTCCTCCTTGCTTGCGCCGTGAAGTCCAGTCTGTATACAGGGGTCCTCCTTGCTTGCGCCGTGAAGTCCAGTCTGTATACAGGGGTCCTCCTTGCTTGCGCCGTGAAGTCCAGTCTGTATACAGGGGTCCTCCTTGCTTGCGCCGTGAAGTCCAGTCTGTATACAGGGGTCCTCCTTGCTTGCGCCGTGAAGTCCAGTCTGTATACAGGGGTCCTCCTTGCTTGCGCCGTGAAGTCCAGTCTGTATACAGGGGTCCTCCTTGCTTGCGCCGTGAAGTCCAGTCTGTATACAGGGGTCCTCCTTGCTTGCGCCGTGAAGTCCAGTCTGTATACAGGGGTCCTCCTTGCTTGCGCCGTGAAGTCCAGTCTGTATACAGAGGTCCTCCTTGCTTGCGCGGTGAAGTCCAGTCTGTATACAGAGGTCCTCCTTGCTTGCGCCGTGAAGTCCAGTCTGTATACAGGGGTCCTCCTTGCTTGCGCCGTGAAGTCCAGACTGTATACAGGGGTCCTCCTTGCTTGCGCCGTGAAGTTCAGTCTGTATACAGGGGTCCTCCTTGCTTGCGCCGTGAAGTCCAGTCTGTATACAGAGGTCCTCCTTGCTTGCGCCGTGAAGTCCAGTCTGTATACAGGGGTCCTCCTTGCTTGCGCCGTGAAGTCCAGTCTGTATACAGGGGTCCTCCTTGCTTGCGCCGTGAAGTCCAGTCTGTATACAGAGGTCCTCCTTGCTTGCGCCGTGAAGTCCAGTCTGTATACAGGGTCCTCCTTGCTTGCGCCGTGAAGTCCAGTCTGTATACAGGGGTCCTCCTTGCTTGCGCCGTGAAGTCCAGTCTGTATACAGGGGTCCTCCTTGCTTGCGCCGTGAAGTCCAGTCTGTATACAGGGGTCCTCCTTGCTTGCGCCGGGAAGTCCAGTCTGTATACAGGGGTCCTCCTTGCTTGCGCCGTGAAGTCCAGTCTGTATACAGGGGTCCTCCTTGCTTGCGCCGTGAAGTCCAGTCTGTATACAGGGGTCCTCCTAGCTTGCGCCGTGAAGTCCAGTCTGTATACAGGGATCCTCCTTGCTTGCGCCGTGAAGTCCAGTCTGTATACAGGGGTCCTCCTTGCTTGCACTAGGAAGTCCTCCTAGCTTGCGCCCGGAAATCCAAGTCCACAAAATCCGGTGGTCATTTTCGAAAAACTTTATTCACGCACTGGTCGATACACAGAGGCAAAACCAGCCATCAGCATTACCATAATATCTTCACTCTCGAGATTGTATTCTTGAAGGACACAATCACTCCTGATGGATGAATGTTCAAACTCAGGTATTTTCTTCCTAAGCTCTCACCTTTTCCCTCCTGTGCGCTCTCACGCTGCTTCGCCTTATATATTTTCTTCTTATAGGCTTCTAGAATCGAGTACATCGTACTCCACAATCTTGCAAAATGCGAGAATAGGCAATCATAGTGCGTCCTCCAGGAACTTCGCTTTGGCATAATTTGTATCTAAATGAGGGTGTGCGCACAACACAAGAAAGTGTATCTGTTATGTCAAATAGAACAGCAGACGAGTTTCTTTGCTGTGAACGAATGGGTCAGAGTAGAGGTCCATTGCTGCCTGGTCAGGAATCTGCGGGGGGGGGGTTTCCAATCTTTCTTTAGCAAGCGGGGGGGGGGGGGGGTGTTTCCATCTTTTTAGCAAGGGGGGGGGGACTTTCCAAACTTTAACAAGGGGGGGGGGGGGGGGGGAAAGGCTTTGCAAACTTTTTTACCTAGCGGGGGGGGGGGGGGGGGGGGGGGTTTCCAAGCTTTTTTTAGCAAGGGGGGGGGTTCCAAACTATTTTTAGCTAGGGGGGGGGGGGGTGTTTCCAAACTTTTTTAGCAAGGGGGGGTGGGGGGGGGCTTTCCAATCTTTTTAGCAAGCGGGGGGGGGGAACTTTCCAAACTTTTTTAACAAGCGGGGGGGGGGGGGGGGGGAGGATTTCCAAACTTTTTTTAGCAAGCGGGGGGGGGGGGGGGGAAGGGGGAGGGGGGGGGGGGGAGGGGGGAGGGGGGGGGGGGAGGGGGGGGAGGGGGGGGAGGGGGGGGTTTCCAAGCTTTTTTAGCAAGCGGGGGGTGGGGGTGGGTTCCAAACTATTTTTAGCTAGCGGGGGGGGGGGGGGGTGGTTCCAAACTTTTTTAGCAAGCGGGGGGGGGGGGGGGGGGGTTTCCAAAAGTATTTTTTAGCAAGCGGGGGGGGGGGGGCGGGTTCCAACTTTTTTACCAAGCGGAGGGGGGGGGGGTGGAGGGGGCGGGGGGGGGGGGGGAAATGCTCTCATCTGGCGCTAGCTAAAAGGAACCACCCCCCCCCCCCCGCTTGCTAAAAAAAGTTTGGAAACACCCCCCACCCCCCCCCGCTAGCTACAAATAGTTTGGAAACCCCACCCCACCCCCCGCTTGCTAAAAAAGATTGGAAACCCGCCCCTCCCCCCCCCCCCCCCCCCGCTTGCTAAAAAAAGCCCCCCCCCCCCCGCTTGCTAAAGAAAGATTGGAACCCCCCACCCCCCCCCCCGCAGATTCCTGACCAGGCAGCAATGGACCTCTACTCTGACCCATTCGTTCACAGCAAAGAAATTCGTCTGCTGTTCTATTCGACATAACAGGTACACTTTCTTGTGTTGCGCGCGCACCCTCATTTAGATACAAATTATGCCAAAGCGAAGTTCCTGGAGGACGCACTATGATTGCCTAGTGACGTTACATGACGCCAAGACAAATTTTGCACTGACCACGTCACGTAACTCAACAACGACCAGTCAGGGCGCGGAGACTGGTGTAGTCAGCTGGAAAGCCCCACAATATTCTGGCACATTCCAGAACGTTCACAACAGTTCCATTGCTTTCATAAACAATCGACGTTTATATGACCATTGAAAAGGCAAAAGAGAGATCTCCAAACATAATTAATGACTCAGTATATCCAAAACTATTTTACAATGAATTGATGAGCTCTGATGGATCGACAGAAAACAAGAGACGTTCTGGACTACTTGAGATCTAGAACACCCTCGATAATGTTTTTGCAGGACATTCATTAAAATGCAGAGAAGGATCGCACTATACGTATGGAGTGGGGACTTGAAAGGGATCGCACTATACGTATGGAGTGGGGACTTGAAAGGGATCGCACTATACGTATGGAGTGGGGACTTGAAGGGGATCGCACTATACGTATGGAGTGGGGACTTGAAGGGGATCGCACTATACGTATGGAGTGGGACTGAAGGGGATCGCACTATACGTATGGAGTGGGGACTTGAAGGGGATCGCACTATACGTATGGAGTGGGGACTTGAAAGGGATCGCACTATACGTATGGAGTGGGGACTTGAAGGGGATCGCACTATACGTATGGAGTGGGGACTTGAAAGGGATCGCACTATACGTATGGAGTGGGGACTTGAAAGGGATCGCACTATACGTATGGAGTGGGGACTTGAAGGGGATCGCACTATACGTATGGAGTGGGGACTTGAAGGGGATCGCACTATACGTATGGAGTGGGGACTTGAAGGGGATCGCACTATACGTATGGAGTGGGGACTTGAAGGGGATCGCACTATACGTATGGAGTGGGGACTTGAAGGGGATCGCACTATACGTATGGAGTGGGGACTTGAAAGGGATCGCACTATACGTATGGAGTGGGGACTTGAAGGGGATCGCACTATACGTATGGAGTGGGGACTTGAAGGGGATCGCACTATACGTATGGAGTGGGGACTTGAAGGGGATCGCACTATACGTATGGAGTGGGGACTTGAAGGGGATCGCACTATACGTATGGAGTGGGGACTTGAAGGGGATCGCACTATACGTATGGAGTGGGGACTTGAAGGGATCGCACTATACGTATGGAGTGGGGACTGAAGGGGATCGCACTATACGTATGGAGTGGGGACTTGAGGGGATCGCACTATACGTATGGAGTGGGGACTTGAAAGGGACGCACTATACGTATGGAGTGGGGACTTGAAAGGGATCGCACTATACGTATGGAGTGGGGACTTGAAAGGGATCGCACTATACGTATGGAGTGGGGACTTGAAGGGGATCGCACTATACGTATGGAGTGGGGACTTGAAGGGGATCGCACTATACGTATGGAGTGGGGACTTGAAAGGGATCGCACTATACGTATGGAGGGGACTTGAAGGGGATCGCACTATACGTATGGGAGTGGGGACTTGAAGGGGATCGCACTGTAGTAGGAGTGGGGACTTGAAAGGGATCGCACTGTACGTATGGAGTGGGGACTGAAGGGGATCGCACTATACGTTATGGAGTGGGGGACTTGAAAGGGATCGCACTATACGTATGGAGTGGGGACTTGAAGGGGATCGCACTATACGTATGGAGTGGGGACTTGAAGGGGATCGCACTGTACGTATGGAGTGGGGACTTGAAGGGGATCGCACTGTACGTATGGAGTGGGGACTTGAAGGGGATCGCACTGTACGTATGGAGTGGGGACTTGAAAGAAACATGGCGCCTGGAACTTCTGACTCCGGTTGCACATATTAAATAATGACAACCCCCCCCCAAAAAAAAACTATTTGCGTGCAAGATTAACAACACTTATGTGCATCGAGGAGGATATTATTTTATAGCTAATGTGACAATAGAAGAAAAAAACTTAATTCTGTGCAGTTTATATTGACCCTACAGAGATGATCCGAATTCTTTTACAGGATGAATCCAGAAAATAGAGGAGGCAACTTGAAGCTCTTTGGTTAGTGTACAATTTTTCCTCCTCCAGGACATTGTTGAAAAAAAATGTGGTTTTCCTTTGCATCCAGGCGGACCAGTAATTGAAGACATTTTGGGTTGAAATATTCGATTTTAGTCGACATTTCTGGGACTGACGATGATTGTGTTGATAAAATTACAGTGATATAGGACAGGCTGTGGCCAAGTGAGGTAATTGTAATTCACATAAGTACAGATGATTTAATGGCATAAAACATTTAAAAATATGTATACTTCAGTTAACTTTCATTTGAGCTTCCTATTAGGTCGTTGATCGTGTCAAGTTTTCGATAGTGATAGAACGTTTGATACGCTTACTGCAAAAGTAGACTTCAGTTTATCTGGTCGCCCTGAGTAGTTACATACTGCTGCAGTAAAAACAAAAACCGCTACCTAGGTGTCTAGATCAGTCACCACGTTAATCAAACAGTGTTATGCCTTGCATCTACATACATTTTATCAGTTGATTCCATCGAGTTTGTGTCTACCACGGAGCTTGCAATGATCACGCCCTGCTTGATTTCACCGTGCCAGTGAGACCTAGGGCCACCCTGTGCGGTACACTTTGTACTGAAGGTAATGTTGTTGAGATTACATTTACCGGAAAATGAGGGCTTTTGTGCAGGATTCCTTCAACCTTGCGCAGATTTCTTCTTGATACCACATATATTTTTCAAAGTTGTGCTGATATTTGCGTACTTTTTCGGGAACAAAAATGCATAGTTTTGTAGTTGCTTTTTCTTCAGTCAGAATTCTGGAGCAGCAAATGTCGGAGACCTTCAGCTTGTTCACTACAGCTAGAGACACAAGTCCGCTCTACCCAAAGTCTCTGCATGTGCCGCTAGAGATACAAGTCCGCTCTACCCAAAGTCTCTGCATGTGCCGCTCTACCCAAAGTCTCTGCATGTGCCGCTCTACCCAACGTCTCTGCATGTGCCGCTCTACCCAAAGTCTCTGGGTGTGCCGCTCTACCCAAAGTCTCTGCATGTGCCGCTCTACCCAAAGTCTCTGCGTGTGCCGCTTACCCAAAGTCTCTGCGTGTGCCGCTCTACCCAAAGTCTCTTGCATGTGCCGCTCTACCCAACACCGTCTCTGCATGTGCCGCTCGACCCCAAAGTCTCTGGCGTGTGCCGCTGTTCGCTCTACCCCAAAGGTCTCTGCGTGTGCCGCTCTACGCAAAGTCTCTGGCGTGTCGACTCGCTCTACCCAAAGTCTCTGCATGTGCCGCTCTACCCAAAGTCTCTGCATGTGCGCTCTACCAAAGTCTCTGCATGTGCCGCTCTACCCAAAGTCTCTGCATGTGCCGCTCTAACCAAAGTCTCTGCATGTGCCGCTCTACCCAAAGTCTCTGCATGTGTCGCTCTACCAAAGTCTCTGCATGTGCCGCTCTACCCAAAGTCTCTGCATGTGCCGCTCTACCCAAAGTCTCTGCATGTGCCGCTCTACCCAAAGTCTCTGCATGTGCCGCTCTACCCAAAGTCTCTGCGTGTGCCGCTCTACCCAAAGTCTCTGCATGTGCCGCTCTACCCAAAGTCTCTGCGTGTGCCGCTCTACCCAAAGTCTCTGCATGTGCCGCTCTACCCAAAGTCTCTGCGTGTGCCGCTCTACCCAAAGTCTCTGCTTGTGCCGCTCTACCCAAAGTCTCTGCATGTGCCGCTCTACCCAAAGTCTCTGCGTGTGCCGCTCTACCCAAAGTCTCTGCATGTGCCGCTCTACCCAAAGTCTCTGCATGTGCCGCTCTACCCAAAGTCTCTGCGTGTGCCGCTCTACCCAAAGTCTCTGCGTGTGCCGCTAGAGACACAAGTCCGCTCTACCCAAAGTCTCTGCATGTGCCGCTCTACCCAAAGTCTCTGCATGTGCCGCTCTACCCAAAGTCTCTGCATGTGCCGCTCTACCCAAAGTCTCTGCAGTGTGCCGCCTCTACCCAAAGTCTCTGCAGTGTGCCGCTCTACCCAAAGTCTCTGCTGTGCCGCTCTACCCAAAGTCTCTGCATGTGCCGCTCTACCCAAAGTCTTGCGTGTGCCGCTCTACCCAAAGTCTCTGCGTGTTGCCGCTCTACCCAAAGTCTCTGCATGCGTGCCGCCGTCTACCCAAAGTCTCTGCATGTGCCGCTCTACCCAAAGTCTCTGCATGTGCCGCTAGAGACACAAGTCCGCTCTACCCAACGTCTCTGCATGTGCCGCTCTACCCAAAGTCTCTGCATGTGCCGCTCTACCCAAAGTCTCTGCATGTGCCGCTCTACCCAAAGTCTCTGCATGTGCCGCTCTACCCAAAGTCTCTGCATGTGCCGCTAGAGACACAAGTCCGCTCTACCCAAAGTCTCTGCATGTGCCGCTCTACCCAAAGTCTCTGCATGTGCCGCTCTACCCAAAGTCTATGCATGTGCCGCTCTACCCAAAGTCTCTGCATGTGCCGCTCTACCCAAAGTCTCTGCATGTGCCGCTCTACCCAAAGTCTCTGCATGTGCCGCTCTACCCAAAGTCTCTGCATGTGCCGCTAGAGACACAAGTCCGCTCTACCCAAAGTCTCTGCATGTGCCGCTCTACCCAAAGTCTCTGCATGTGCCGCTCTACCCAAAGTCTCTGCATGTGCCGCTCTACCCAAAGTCTCTGCATGTTTCGCTCTACCC
>JAWQFJ010014048.1:0-2500 GCA_034096865.1 Theodoxus fluviatilis | reverse complement strand
TTGTTGGCTTACCGCCTGCCTCGCCTTTGTTGGCTTACCGCCTGCCTCGCCTGAGTTGGCTTACCGCCTGCCTCGCCTGAGTTGGCTTACCGCCTGCCTCGCCTGTGTTGGCTTACCACGCAAGACGTACCAGCAAACTGCGTCATACGATATGCAAATGAGGCAGTTTGTAACCTTTCTTTTCATTGCTATTTTAACAAGTCAATTCATCAACGTCCTACTCATGCAATTTTTTTCACCTAAGAGCGTGGGAGGACTTGTCTGTCATTTCGATTAGCTTTACTGTCAAAGGGGAGCCTTACAATATTTTGCTGAGTAATGTTTTGTAACAGCGTGTTACAGGATGGCTGTGTGTGTGCTGGGTCTGCTGCTGACGGCTGTGATCTGTCTGGGAGGACGCCAGCCCGAAGTGGCGAACACCACGGACACGACCAGGGTTGACCTGAAGAAGAGTGGAACGTAACAACCGTGCTCATCTTCCGGTGGGCAAATAATGGGGCATGTAGCGTGCAAAAACATCGACGGAAGTCATCATAGAGTTACCTTACTTGTTGCTATTTATTGAGATTCCGCTGATCGCGCATTTTTTGTGGGAAAATCTCTCCCGTTAAGTGGTGGATTTGCTGCTGTATGAGCTATTTTTGCAGGTGGGTTGTTTTTATTCATACTGCAAATTATGTAGCGTGCAACAAAATTCGTCCGTGCAAAGGGGACGGCGAAATCGTATGAAAGGTGTCTCTCTTGTTGCTATTTGCTATAGACTCCGCTAATTGCACTTGTTTGTGGGAGTTTCAGGCTGGAAGATTTCATCTCGGAAATTACCAAAAACTCATTTTACATTGGACAGGCCCCAGCCATTCTCTCCTAGCCATACCCTAAATGTGCCTCAGCGACTTTGCCCTGATTCTGTCAGAATGGCAAGTCGGAAACTGCGGGAAATATCGTGTCTCGCGCGAGACTAGCCACCTTTTCTCGCTTTAAAAACTTCTTCTCAGCATAATTGTTTGCTTTTGTTGGTTCATACATTCATCTCTATGTTATGGCTATGTTTGCACAAGTATGCAGTGGCACACATTCTGATCTGTGATGAACACGCAGCATATGCGAGAAGTTACAAGAAGTTAGGATGATGTTGTTGTTTTCTCTTTCCGAAAGAATAACTGCTCTGAACTGGCAATATGTAAGCCAACATTTCCACGAAAGATTTCTAAAAGGTTTAAAGGGAGGTAACTATATATCTTACTTTAGCACTTTGTTGTGTAACCTCCCTTGACGTGAGTGTCGATAAATTTTTGCGTACGTAGCAAGTCGGCACTGTCGTTTCGACGTAATTTTCACTTCGAGCGGTGCCAAGCCTTGATGCACAGCTGCAGCATAATATATCTCATCAGCTTCCTCAAGGAACGACCAGTCTGCAGCATAATATATCTCATCAGCTTCCTCAAGGAACGACCAGTCTGCAGCATAATATATCTCATCAGCTTCCTCAAGGAATGACCAGTTTGCAGCATAATATATCTCATCAGTTTCCTCAAGGAATGACCAGTTTGCAGCATAATATATCTCATCAGTTTCATCAAAGAAAGACCAGTTTGCATCTGCTGGTTTGCTCGTTGGTTCGCAAGCGCAGTCCGCGATGGTGAGAAGGCGTTGCGGAAGCTGTCTTGGTTAGCGCTCGGTCAAGGCTCGCCGAGCGCTGGATGGAGTGCTGGGGTCCTTGACTGACCTGCTGGCTTTAGCGTGCTTGGCAGCGATGGGCGCTCTGCCTTGACTGACCTGCTGGCTTTAGCGTGCTTGGCAGCGATGGGCGCTCTGCCTTGACTGACCTGCTGGCTTTAGCGTGCTTGGCAGCGATGGGCGCTCTGCCTTGACTGACCTGCTGGCTTTAGCGTGCTTGTGATGGGCGCTCTGCCTTGACTGACCTGCTGGCTTTAGCGTGCTTGTGATGGGCGCTCTGCCTTGACTGACCTGCTGGCTTTAGCGTGCTTGTGATGGGCGCTCTGCCTTGACTGACCTGCTGGCTTTAGCGTGCTTGTGATGGGCGCTCTGCCTTGACTGACCTGCTGGCTTTAGCGTGCTTGTGATGGGTGCTCTGCCTCACCGTTTACAGTTAGCTTAATTCTCAAGTCCTTTACTGTCGAATCGGTAAATTTTGTTGACGTTCTCTTTCGGAATTTTGAGACCATTATTTTGACAATGTTTATAGCCGTATTTTCGTCTTCACATTTCTCCCTTCTCCTGCCGCCCCCCCCCCCCCCCCCGCCCCCTTCCCCCCCCCCCACCCCCACTGCCACCCCCCCCCCCCCCCCCCCCACCCCCCCCCCCCCCCCCCCCCCCCCCCCCCAACCCCCCCCCCTCCCCACCCCCTCCCCCCCCCCCCCGCCCCCTTCCGCACCTGCCCCCGCTTTTCCCCACTGCAACCCCCCACCCCCACCCCAACCCCCACCCCCCACCCCCACCTCATCCCCCACCCCCGGGATTTGGGGATAAGAATTAACCC
>JAWQFJ010014047.1:32500-33981 GCA_034096865.1 Theodoxus fluviatilis | reverse complement strand
ACCTCTGGTTCCGCTGACTGAGGCAGGTCTACGGAGTTTCCACTTTGGCGCTTGTCTGACTTCCCACCCTCGGGGTCTCGTCGGTTTTCCCGGAAGGACTTGCTTCTTGACAGCTTTAGTTTGTCCCCTGCAAGACAAGCACAGAAAGATGCTGAATGAGGCTTTCTTGTGAAGCTGGAAATGCACAGGAAGCAGGGATTAAGGGAAACTGTGCGCACGACTGCATAGTTACAAAAATCTTACAAAGCACTGATGAACATTTCACTGCATTTTACAATGACTAATCATTGTTCCTAGTACATAAATTAGCCAGGCCTGAGATGGTAAAACAAACAATTTTCAACTCAAAATTTACAACAACAACAAATGTTAAGGCACATCATGGATTATTGTCAAAATTACTCTTGCTGCTTCTTTTCTAATCAAAATCAAGAAGGGAAACACATACAAATGCAATGGTTTTGTTACAATCATTTTAAACAGAATCTTATTATTTCAATTCATTATTGCTCAAGTATTGGAGAGTATTTGAGAAAATAATTGCACTAATTGTAAAAAAAAAAATTTTTTTCATGAAAGTTCCTAATGACTCAATACTAGATATGAGGAAGACAAATACTGAAATAGAGAGACATGTTGGCTCATCCAAACCAAAACTTTTCATCATGTATCAACTCCAGCTTTTCTGTAAAGGTAGATGTGTCTATCACTGAATGCCAAACTTAGAAAAAGCACCAGATGACTTCAAACACATCCCCCCATCCCAAATCACCCAAAGAGTTAACATCTTCACCAACATGTAGTAAGTTCTTCAAGACATCTCTACCCATTCACACTGATCTACACCATCATGGGGGGGAGGGGGGGGGGATGATGATGGGTACCCATGGCAGTGGCATGGGAGGGGGGGGGGGATGATGATGGGTACCCATGGCAGTGGCCAGGCTGCGGATGGAGGAGGAGCGCTTCTTCAGGCCAGACATGTTTTCCTTCTGACTTCGGACGTGGTAGGTCAGCTTGATCTCCAGCTCCCCTCTGACCTTTCCATCTGGGGGCTTGGTGGCTTTCTGCTGTAGTGTCACCCACCTGTGCGGATGAGCAGACAGACAGTATGAGTAAACGTAAAGGTGTGGTTTTGAATAGTGCGACTCATCACCCGTGTCTGGGTCTCAAGTCGCTTTAAACTTTACCCCCTGATCACTGGGCCGCTTGATCAATCCTTCACTGGCAATGTACAACAAACACAGTGATCATATTCCAGACACCAGCACCAACTACACTCCCTGGGGAGCATTCCAACCCAATGCTGACTCCTGGTAACATACAAGGATTAATCTTGACACTGCAGTGTGCCATCCCTGTCTTCTCAGGTACCCAGTTTTACTCCTGGGTAGGGAGAAGCAATGCGAGTTAAACACCTTGCTCAAGGCTGCAGGACTGGGAACTGCGCAGCTTTGACAGGTACCCGGTTTTACTCCTGG
>JAWQFJ010014047.1:25000-27500 GCA_034096865.1 Theodoxus fluviatilis | reverse complement strand
AGAGAGAGATAAAGGAAACAAACACTTAGAATCCCCTTATCACAAGAACTCTACAGGGACACTTCACTTGTCAATAAAACTTCTACCGTAGCAGCACTTTCACAGCAGAGTAGATGGAAGTAAAGTCAATCCTGAGGTTTACTGCAGGGGTCAAAACCTGTGATAACCTGAAGTGCTGTGAAGGTCAGGACAGGTACCAGGCACCAGGACATGTCACTGTGGCATACTTCACTTGTTACCACTCCCCCATCCTTCCCTTAACACCTGTCAGTGTTGATGAGCTTGAATCTCTGGATTTTACTTGGAGAACGGTTGTCCTCATTTAAGTCTTCATTCATAAGAGAGAACAATAGACAATAGACATTAATTAAGTAAGCAGGAACACACTGATATATGCATAGCAAGCAGGTTTCTGATTAAGGGCAATTTTCATTGTTCATTGTTTTATTTCAAGAAGAGCTTTGATTTAGTGGCTGAGGATTCTTAAATGGCTATTCATCAGAGGTGTTCATTGAGAGAGGCACATCATAAAAGTGATAAAAGCACTTCCACAGTTGTGACCTGTTTCTCTGTGCAATGAGCTACCATGCCTTGTTCTGTGCATGCATATACATGTATGTACAGTCATCAGAGAGTACACCCTCATCATATGATATTTACTAATGCATGATTTTCAAAAGCACAAAAGAAAATATTGTTAAGTTTCATGCTTGGGTACACATAGCAAAAAATTCTCAACATTCACAGAGGTTTAGGGCATCCAAGACAAATGGCAATATATGCAAATGATTTCACACACATACATGAAGTGTTTGACATGCATACAAGTTCAAAGTTCACTCACCACCTTTTCCTTTTGAAATTAGGTTTCGAGCCCGCAGAACTGAAAAAAAAATGAATACACAGTAATTACAGTGCCAAACCTAATGTCATTCAATACATTATCATTTGACTAGTTTTCCAAATATACATAAAAACATAAATATGGTTGTCTATGTATAGCATTCCTATCATCTTTCAATATGTCAATTAGATGTGACTCAGATAAATGTCATATATGAATATTATGAAATGAAGAAAACAAAACAATTTGACTTTTTAATGATTGGTCATCACAAGTATATATGTTAGAATAAAATCACTTTTTTCTGCTGTGAGCCCATCAAATTTGTTTGGGACTAAAATATGCTCCAGATAAAAGGAAAAAAAACTATAAGTTTTTCTTCACACATGCATTAACTGCCTGCAGGTCACAAGTGACACAATTATTATCAGTGTCGACATGTTCTCACATTTCTGGGCTCTCCTTGAAGTGGAGTAACTCCAGCCATTATTCAGCAAGCATGCACAGGACTAAAAGAAGTAAATTCTTTTGTGCATTTCGTAGAAGTAGTAAGGCCAAAAAAAAAAAATGGTGTGGTTACGGTAACCCGACCTACCCTATTCTGGGGCGCCGACCCTACATCTTTTTATTGAAAATGTTGAAGTTTTTTTTTATATCAATGTTGTGGGTTGAGGGCTGGGCTGTCAAGTCCCTGAGCGATGAGCCGCCGACGTGAAGCTGGGGGGGGGGGGGGGGGGGGGGGGGGTGTTCTACGTGACGGTCAAAAGTTCAGTTCGACGCTCAGCGCTGAACCGCCAGCATAAAGCGGGGTGTGTGTGTGTGTGGGGGGGGGGGGGGGGGGGGGGGGGAGGGGTGTTTCTTCGTGACGGTCAAAAGTTCAGTTCCAGGCTTTGAAAAATCATAGTTTTTCCCTGACGATCGTAGCATCGTAGCAAGCACGCCTAAATCGTAGCACTTGGCAGCTCTGTTGATGTGACCACGTGCAAAGCAGTTGGGGTTGGGTTTGAGTTGGCTTGGGGTTTGACTGTTGGAGAGGTCGGGGACACGTTTTTGAACTGAAGACGATACATTTCAAATGTGAAGTTTTGCAAGCCGAGAGTGAGGAAGATGATGAGGATGATCAACATGCAGCACAAGTTCATGATGCATTTCAATTACATCTGGTTCACGTTAGGGGCACCGATGGTTGGTCACATGATACTGACACTAGCAGGACAGACAATCTCATATCAGCCATACAGACCTGTTTATCTATACGATTTTGGCGTATTTTTTACGCCAAACTATTGAAAATACGACTACTACGACTTGTGTGGAAAAATAGGACAATTGTGAAATCGAAAAATAGGACAATGATGAAATCAAAAGGTTGTTTTTTCCCCCGTGAAGTTTTGATCCACAATTTAATTTTCCTGCGGCTGGAAGCAGTCTCCCACTCTTCGAGTTTTGTTTTGACAAGAGCTCTTCATCGGACATTTGTGTAATATGGGTTGACAACACTGTTGTGACTGCATGGTGTTCCCAGAGGGCTGTTTAGTTAAGCTACAGAATGCTGGGGTAAGAAGTGGGTCAAGTAATCTTAAAACAACATTTGCAGGGAGAATACATCCCGCCTCTGTTTCACTTCGCTCTCTCTCTCTCTGTCTCTGTCTCTGT
>JAWQFJ010014047.1:0-5000 GCA_034096865.1 Theodoxus fluviatilis | reverse complement strand
TTCAGTCAGAGGGGAGAACCTGCTACTATGTACATGCGCCGGGGGGAGAGGTGTAAAATGGTGAAAACCATCTTTCAGTCGGACATTTCAGTGCAGAGTTATATGCGATTCAATGGAAAATTATTTAATTTTAAGTAAGAGTTCAGTTAAATTTGCATATGTTTTGTCATTGAAATTTTTTTATCAGCCTATAATTTGTACCTCTGCCAATATAAGTAATGCTTTTCTCTTGGTTTGTTCGTTCATTAATTAGTTAGTTATTCGGCAAAAATAATTCTAAACGTCCACAACGGATTCCGGTAAATTTTTATGCAAAGTCAGGATTTTACCTGAGGAACAACCCATTAACTGTTGGAGGCTATATGTCTCCTCGTTTTGGAATTACAACCTAAAGCCTGTTCTTAATTGGCAAATACATCTTAGCTAATCTTCACCAAGTCTTGGCAAATTAATTGTTGGCAAACATTCGGCAAAAATTCGGCTACTCTTGCGCTAAGTCTCGGCAAATCTTTAGCTTCTTAATAGCTTGACGAGACCAAGCCAAGATCTCGCAAAAAAGGACATTTGCAATATGGCATCGATCGGCACCATGCCCATTTCGTAATTGTGCGATGGCTGTAAATGTAAACGAAGTGATTGATTTTTGTCCACCATTGTGCTCTGAGGGGATCTCACGAATATCTCGCGCCAGTAGCTATTGGCATTACCTGTCGTGCCAATGGACGCGTTTGTTTGGCCCAAAATCTCTACAGAATCGCGAGGGTTAGGCGTTGCCTACGTTCCTCGCTCATAAGGACACACTCGCCGTGAAGGCGGGAGGCCGAGGGAGGTCCGGAGCTCCCTCGATGCTTCCCGCTGCAGAGACCCGGATGAGCCAAAATGGCGGAGACAGTGCGAGTTGGGCTGGTGTTCGGAGATAACAGTGCCTGTAATGTGCTTCTCAGGGTCCGAGAATGGAAAAGTGTACGTACACGGAAATATTTGCTGTTCGAATGTTCATTTGTATATCTTGAGGAGTACATGTATAGGTTATTTCTGGACATACACTGCCGAAAATTTTTTTATCGCTTGCAAACACGCAACACCGTATACGTACGCTCTATGAATTATGTCCCTTGAATTGATCGAAATGAATCGAGACCTAACATTTTTGACAAAATTGTCTACAGTTGAACCCGGGTTGCTTTTTTTCGTTGAAAAAGTTCCCGTGCCATTCGATATGACACCATGGTGTGTTCTATGAAGTGAAAAACTGATGTGATATCTGAATCGTCAGTTATTTCGTCTATTGGCAACTTCTTCACCGACTCTGGCGCCAGGACGCAGCCATGTTTTTCCGCCTTGCCAGTTGATGATTAGCCATTTTTCTAGCTGCAGGAGCGTTTGTTTCACTCGCCCTCGACTAGCCATTCAGGGAGAATCTCGAGATTTGGGGCCTTCAAACGCGCCCTATATCCCAAGTCTTGGCAAATATTTTTTCAGTCTTGGCGAAAATCAATTAAGAACGGGAACACTTGACCAAATATTCAGCGAATATACCCCAAGACCCGGCAAAGGCTGACCGAACCCTTGGCCAGTGCAAACAGCAGTTAAGAACCGGCAATACAGAGAAATGTTATCGGCTAGGCCGTAGTCTATTTTTAGCCTCCCTCTTTCCGCGCGTGAAATCACGACAGCAATGCGAAAGGGAGAGCACTCGTGTGTCGTCTGCCACTGTTGTTGCCTTGTTTGGCAAAATAACTCCAACAGTTTGAAACGGATTCTGATGAAATGTTGTGCAAGGTCAGGATTTCATCCAAGAAACTATTCATTAAATTTCGGAGGTTATCTCTTCTCTCGTTTTGGAATTACAACCCTAAAGAGAAATTATAGTTGATGACGTCAAACTATTGATAACGCCGGCATATGCGTTCCGTACCCAGAGACCGCCAGCAGACGCTAAAATGGACTACACTGTGCGGGTCTTACAAGAAAAATGATGGCGCCCTTGGTGGGGGTTTGCGCTCTTGAAGTGCTCTCTACTCATTGACATGCGTTAAATAAAAGTTTTCCATGAGCTGCAGATCAACTTTAAACCCTTAGGTAGTGTTTGAAAATTAGCCACAGATCAGAGGCAGGTTTAGCAATAGCAACCCTCACAGGACCAGAGGGGCGTTTCCTTTCGACATGTGTTTTGTATGTGCTCGGAGATGAGCGCTCACGGCGAGCGCTTACGTGGACATGTTCAAACCGGGGGGGGGGGAGGACTTTTGACTTCGCAAGCGCTCACCGAGAGCGCTCATCTCTGAACATAAAAAAATACTTCTCGAAACGAAATTAGTCCTCTAGTACAGCGAGACGTCCGCGCATATGATGGGTTAGGTCTTCTTCTTCCGCGAAACCGGCCTCGATCCGCGTGGAGAGCTCCAAACCGACAAACCCGTCCCCCTGATGCATTCAAGCAAGCTATCGCTCAATTCCTCTCGGGGGCAATTTACGCCGCACTCCGTGGCACAGAGCTCCACGTGCAGAACTTGTAGAGGGTGATAAGGTGTCAAGTTCCAAAACTGGTCGATCGATCGATTGCCTTCGAGATCGATCGAAAATGAAGCCGAGTTTGAGATCGTCGCTCACCAAAGCCGTGCCCATAAACACCCAGGGAAGCGATTCACGCGTCAGCTCTAATAGGGGACGCCGGTCGTTTTCAGTTAAAACAGCGCCATTAAATTCGACCGGCTGTCGCTGGCAGCTGTGCTATCTCGATTTTGGGAGGGGTTGGATTGCCGGTCCGACCTGTGTGTTGAGGCGGAATTACACTGTCAGTCCCCAGTGATCGAGCGCGTTTCTGCAGCTGTCTACAGGCGGCGCTAGGGTCAGGTCCTGCTCAGCGAGTGCATAGCGAGCGTGTAGCGAAATGCGTAGCGAGCACATAGCGAATGCGTAGCGAGCACATAGCAAGCGCATACCGAGCACATAGCGAGCACATAGCGAGCACATAGCGAGCACATAGCGAGCGCGTACCGAGCGCGTGGGAGTGCATAGCGAGCACATAGCGAGCACATAGAGAGCACATAGCGAGCGCGTACCGAGCGCGTGGGAGTGCATAGCGAGCACATAGCGAGCTCTGTGCTTTGTAAGCGAGCGCATATCGAGCGCAAAGTTAGCCCATATCGAGTGCGTAGCAGCACATAACGAGCGTGCAGCGAGCACATAGCAAGCGCGGTTGTCGAACGGCTGGGCGAACCGACTGAGCGACCGAAGGTACAGATGAGTGTCCATTTTGCGTGTGTTGATTCCGGTTGGCAGGAAGAAGAACTAGTCCAACTTCCAGCGAGCGGTTCGCTAGCGAATAGCCAATCCTTGCAGGGCAAACATGGTTTGAGGCGCAATGACCATAATCCGCAATGGCAACGTCCTCGGATTTTGCTGACCGCGACGCAGTGGACCAACTGGGGCGACTGTACCGTGAAAATGAAATGTTGTGGAACACGACACTCACAACACGCTCGCTGTGTGCTCGCTCAGTGTGGACTGACGGTCCAGCCGCCTCCAGGCAGTGTGAGGAACGCGCTTGGTGGTCGTGCGTTGACCACGCTCAGATTGTGTTGTGGTCGGTATGTACTTGCCGCCAGAATCCTCGAGAGATCAAAGAAACTGGTCAGCTTCCTGACATTGTCCTGTGCGCCGAGAAAGCCAGGTCCCTGATTCTGCTCGAACTGACTGTCCCAATGGAGAGCAAGATGGAGGTTAAAACTGGATATATATGAGCCACTCACCAAGCACCTGGCCATCCGCGGTTTCAGAGCCACAGTGCTCGCAGCAGAGATTGGTGCGAAGGGTTTCGTGGGATACTCCGCGCTTAAAGTCTGCAGGCAGCTTGGCCTCCCAAGGAGGCGGTCAACAAAGTACCTGAGGGCCATGGCTGACGCAGCAGAGAGGGCTTCCTGCTGGATATGGATGAAGAGGGCCAAAAGGGAAGAGGGTGCAGTGGGGGGTACCCAAGGGGCGGTCCGTGGGGTGTGACAATACGACAAGCAGTTCCATCTCCTTCCTGTCTACTAGTTTGCAAGGCAGATCTCCACATGTGCGTGGTCCCTGTAGATGGCTGACAGACACCTGTGGCTCTGGACCAGGTGTTGCCCCCCACCCCACCACCCCACCCCACCTCGAGAATGTCAGGAAGTCAGTGCCGAAACAGTCTAAGACGGGGGGATCTCCCTCTGAAGACCTTCAGCCGTCCCGCGTCCCAGGAAGTTTCATGCTTTTCATTTTCTGCTCAGTGGGAATCGGCCCTTGAAGGAGCAGCAACATCACTAGCAAGATCAGCTAAATAGAGCAGACAAGAGGGAATACGTGAGAATGAATGAATGAATGAATGAATGAACGAATGAATGAATGAATGAATGAATGAATGAATGAATGAATGAATGAATGAATGAATGAATGAATGAATGAATGAATGAATGAATGAATGAATGAATGAATGAATGAACAAATGAATGGATAGATGGATGAATGAGGCTTTACGGACCATCATCCATCACAGTCTAAGTAAAGCCATTGATAATGA
Source organism: Theodoxus fluviatilis (assembly GCA_034096865.1). Classification (NCBI taxonomy): domain Eukaryota; kingdom Metazoa; phylum Mollusca; class Gastropoda; order Cycloneritida; family Neritidae; genus Theodoxus; species Theodoxus fluviatilis. The sequence goes on along the minus strand of JAWQFJ010014047.1, from coordinate 451 downwards.
AATCACTCGTTAGTTAAGGTGTATTCTAAATGGGCGAAAGAGCTTAGACAGCGGGAGCTTAATCTCCTGGCAGGGCCACCCATGCTGGACAGGTGGAAGGGTAGAGGTCAGAAAAAGGGCAACCGTATGGTCCTCCAGGTTGGGGGTTGGGCGTAGGAGCGCCCCTATCCAATAAAGCTATCTCTTGCTACAGAAATGTCTACAAGATAAAACTTAGAGACCTCTGTCCTTGAGAAGGAAGGGCTTCTGGCTCTTGAGAGGCTTATGACGTGGTGTGGTGAAAGCCCTGAGCCCCAGGATGCCACAAGACCGAGCACCCGTCCCTTGAATAGGAATTCCTAATTGGGCCAGGCATTGGTCTACTTCGTGGAAGTTTGGACTTGGCGTAAGTGATTTTGGGGGTTTGCCAAGTGTCCCAAGTTCGACAGGCAGACTTTGTGTAAGTGATTTT
>JAWQFJ010014046.1:25000-29717 GCA_034096865.1 Theodoxus fluviatilis | reverse complement strand
CTTCTATTTTCCCCTTCTATTTTCCCCTTCTATTTCCCCTTCTATTTCCCCTTCTATTTTCCCCTTCTATTTTCCCCTTCTATTTACCCCTTCTATTTTCCCCTTCTATTTTCCCCTTCTATTTTCCCCTTCTATTTCCCCTTCTATTTTCCCCTTCTATTTTCCCCTTCTATTTTCCCCTTCTATTACCCTTCTATTTCCCCTTCTATTTTCCCCTTCTATTTTCCCCTTCTATTTCCCCTTCTATTTTCCCCTTCTATTTACCCCTTCTATTTTCCCTTCTATTTTCCCCTTCTATTTTCCCCTTCTATTTACCCCTTCTATTTTCCCCTTCTATTTTCCCCTTCTATTTTCCCCTTCTATTTACCCCTTCTATTTTCCCCTTCTATTTACCCCTTCTATTTTCCCCTTCTATTTACCCCTTCTATTTTCCCCTTCTATTTTCCCCTTCTATTTTCCCCTTCTATTTTCCCCTTCTATTTTCCCCTTCTATTTTCCCCTTCTATTTTCCCCTTCTATTTCCCCTTCTATTTTCCCCTTCTATTTTCCCCTTCTATTTTCCCCTTCTATTTTCCCCTTCTATTTTCCCCTTCTATTTTCCCCTTCTATTTTCCCCTTCTATTTTCCCCTTCTATTTTCCCTTCTATTTACCCTTCTATTTTCCCCTTCTATTTTCCCCTTCTATTTTCCCCTTCTATTTTCCCCTTCTATTTTCCCCTTCTATTTTCCCCTTCTATTTTCCCCTTCTATTTTCCCCTTCTATTTTCCCCTTCTATTTTCCCCTTCTATTTACCCCTTCTATTTTCCCCTTCTATTTTCCCCTTCTATTTTCCCCTTCTATTTTCCCCTTCTATTTACCCCTTCTATTTTCCCCTTCTATTTTCCCCTTCTATTTTCCCCTTCTATTTTCCCCTTCTATTTCCCCTTCTATTTTCCCCTTCTATTTTCCCCTTCTATTTACCCCTTCTATTTTCCCCTTCTATTTTCCCCTTCTATTTTCCCCTTCTATTTACCCCTTCTATTTTCCCCTTCTATTTTCCCCTTCTATTTTCCCCTTCTATTTACCCCTTCTATTTTCCCCTTCTATTTACCCCTTCTATTTTCCCCTTCTATTTACCCCTTCTATTTTCCCCTTCTATTTTCCCCTTCTATTTTCCCCTTCTATTTACCCCTTCTATTTTCCCCTTCTATTTTCCCCTTCTATTTTCCCCTTCTATTTTCCCCTTCTATTTTCCCCTTCTATTTTCCCCTTCTATTTTCCCCTTCTATTTACCCCTTCTATTTTCCCCTTCTATTTTCCCCTTCTATTTACCCCTTCTATTTTCCCCTTCTATTTTCCCCTTCTATTTACCCCTTCTATTTTCCCCTTCTATTTTCCCCTTCTATTTTCCCCTTCTATTTTCCCCTTCTATTTTCCCCTTCTATTTTCCCCTTCTATTTTCCCCTTCTATTTCCCCTTCTATTTTCCCCTTCTATTTTCCCCTTCTATTTACCCCTTCTATTTCCCCTTCTATTTACCCCTTCTATTTTCCCCTTCTATTTTCCCCTTCTATTTTCCCCTTCTATTTTCCCCTTCTATTTTCCCCTTCTATTTACCCCTTCTATTTTCCCCTTCTATTTTCCCCTTCTATTTTCCCCTTCTATTTTCCCCTTCTATTTCCCCTTCTATTTCCCCTTCTATTTTCCCCTTCTATTTTCCCCTTCTATTTTCCCCTTCTATTTTCCCCTTCTATTTTCCCCTTCTATTTTCCCCTTCTATTTTCCCCTTCTATTTTCCCCTTCTATTTTCCCCTTCTATTTTCCCCTTCTATTTTCCCCTTCTATTTTCCCCTTCTATTTACCCCTTCTATTTTCCCCTTCTATTTTCCCCTTCTATTTTCCCCTTCTATTTTCCCCTTCTATTTTCCCCTTCTATTTTCCCCTTCTATTTTCCCCTTCTATTTTCCCCTTCTATTTACCCCTTCTATTTTCCCCTTCTATTTTCCCCTTCTATTTTCCCCTTCTATTTTCCCCTTCTATTTTCCCCTTCTATTTTCCCCTTCTATTTTCCCCTTCTATTTTCCCCTTCTATTTTCCCCTTCTATTTTCCCCTTCTATTTTCCCCTTCTATTTTCCCCTTCTATTTTCCCCTTCTATTTTCCCCTTCTATTTTCCCCTTCTATTTTCCCCTTCTATTTTCCCCTTCTATTTTCCCCTTCTATTTTCCCCTTCTATTTTCCCCTTCTATTTTCCCCTTCTATTTACCCCTTCTATTTTCCCTTCTATTTTCCCCTTCTATTTTCCCCTTCTATTTTCCCCTTCTATTTTCCCCTTCTATTTACCCCTTCTATTTTCCCCTTCTATTTACCCCTTCTATTTACCCCTTCTATTTTCCCCTTCTATTTTCCCCTTCTATTTTCCCCTTCTATTTTCCCCTTCTATTTACCCCTTCTATTTTCCCCTTCTATTTTCCCCTTCTATTTTCCCCTTCTATTTTCCCCTTCTATTTTCCCCTTCTATTTTCCCCTTCTATTTTCCCCTTCTATTTTCCCCTTCTATTTTCCCCTTCTATTTTCCCCTTCTATTTTCCCCTTCTATTTTCCCCTTCTATTTTCCCCTTCTATTTTCCCCTTCTATTTTCCCCTTCTATTTTCCCCTTCTATTTTCCCCTTCTATTTTCCCCTTCTATTTACCCCTTCTATTTTCCCCTTCTATTTCCCCTTCTATTTTCCCCTTCTATTTTCCCCTTCTATTTTCCCCTTCTATTTTCCCCTTCTATTTTCCCCTTCTATTTCCCCTTCTATTTTCCCCTTCTATTTTCCCCTTCTATTTTCCCCTTCTATTTTCCCCTTCTATTTTCCCCTTCTATTTTCCCCTTCTATTTACCCCTTCTATTTTCCCCTTCTATTTTCCCCTTCTATTTTCCCCTTCTATTTTCCCCTTCTATTTACCCCTTCTATTTACCCCTTCTATTTCCCCTTCTATTTTCCCCTTCTATTTTCCCCTTCTATTTTCCCCTTCTATTTTCCCCTTCTATTTCCCCTTCTATTTACCCCTTCTATTTTCCCCTTCTATTTTCCCCTTCTATTTTCCCCTTCTATTTTCCCCTTCTATTTACCCCTTCTATTTACCCCTTCTATTTTCCCCTTCTATTTTCCCCTTCTATTTTCCCCTTCTATTTTCCCCTTCTATTTTCCCCTTCTATTTTCCCCTTCTATTTTCCCCTTCTATTTACCCCTTCTATTTTCCCCTTCTATTTTCCCCTTCTATTTTCCCCTTCTATTTTCCCCTTCTATTTACCCCTTCTATTTTCCCCTTCTATTTTCCCTTCTATTTTCCCCTTCTATTTTCCCCTTCTATTTTCCCCTTCTATTTTCCCCTTCTATTTTCCCTTCTATTTTCCCTTCTATTTACCCCTTCTATTTTCCCCTTCTATTTTCCCCTTCTATTTTCCCCTTCTATTTTCCCCTTCTATTTTCCCCTTCTATTTACCCCTTCTATTTTACCTTCTATTTTCCCCTTCTATTTTCCCCTTCTATTTACCCCTTCTATTTTCCCCTTCTATTTTCCCCTTCTATTTACCCCTTCTATTTTCCCCTTCTATTTTCCCCTTCTATTTACCCCTTCTATTTTCCCCTTCTATTTTCCCCTTCTATTTTCCCCTTCTATTTTCCCCTTCTATTTACCCCTTCTATTTTCCCCTTCTATTTTCCCCTTCTATTTTCCCCTTCTATTTTCCCCTTCTATTTTCCCCTTCTATTTTCCCCTTCTATTTTCCCCTTCTATTTTCCCCTTCTATTTTCCCCTTCTATTTTCCCCTTCTATTTTCCCCTTCTATTTTCCCCTTCTATTTTCCCCTTCTATTTTCCCCTTCTATTTTCCCCTTCTATTTTCCCCTTCTATTTTCCCCTTCTATTTTCCCCTTCTATTTTCCCCTTCTATTTTCCCCTTCTATTTTCCCCTTCTATTTTCCCCTTCTATTTTCCCCTTCTATTTTCCCCTTCTATTTTCCCCTTCTATTTTCCCTTCTATTTTCCCCTTCTATTTTCCCCTTCTATTTTCCCCTTCTATTTTCCCCTTCTATTTTCCCCTTCTATTTTCCCCTTCTATTTTCCCCTTCTATTTTCCCCTTCTATTTTCCCCTTCTATTTTCCCCTTCTATTTTCCCCTTCTTTTTTCCCCTCTATTTTCCCCTTCTATTTTCCCCTTCTATTTTCCCCTTCTATTTACCCCTTCTATTTTCCCCTTCTATTTACCCCTTCTATTTTCCCCTTCTATTTTCCCCTTCTATTTACCCCTTCTATTTTCCCCTTCTATTTTCCCCTTCTATTTTCCCCTTCTATTTACCCCTTCTATTTTCCCCTTCTATTTACCCCTTCTATTTTCCCCTTCTATTTACCCCTTCTATTTTCCCCTTCTATTTACCCCTTCTATTTTCCCCTTCTATTTTCCCCTTCTATTTACCCCTTCTATTTTCCCCTTCTATTTTCCCCTTCTATTTTCCCCTTCTATTTTCCCCTTCTATTTTCCCCTTCTATTTTCCCCTTCTATTTTCCCCTTCTATTTTCCCCTTCTATTTTCCCCTTCTATTTTCCCCTTCTATTTTCCCCTTCTATTTACCCCTTCTATTTACCCCTTCTATTTTCCCCTTCTATTTTCCCCTTCTATTTTCCCCTTCTATTTTCCCCTTCTATTTTCCCCTTCTATTTTCCCCTTCTATTTTCCCCTTCTTTTTTCT
>JAWQFJ010014046.1:0-15000 GCA_034096865.1 Theodoxus fluviatilis | reverse complement strand
AGCCTTTGGAAAGCTCAGGAGAGACTAGGATAGAGCAGGATCTTGATAGTAGGTATCCCTCTGCTCTCCGCTAGTGCCTGACAGATCAAGATCCAATGGAAAGAAAAGAAAATGCATGTGTGGTGTTCATTCTTTGTCATGCGCAATGGGCATGAAAACTTCTTACAGTGAGTCTTTGAGCCTTTGAAACAAAAAAGTGCTAGATTTCATTTCTTTTTCTTTGCTTCACAACTGGTCAACCTTTGCACAAAATATGTAATTGTTGAAAAGTTTGTACTCAAAGCTGTTGAAATTGAACCTTATTTTGTGTTGCCTAACGATTTTTTTTTTGCTTTTCTGTGCAATTGAAACATTTGATATAATCTTTTGAAGGAATTTGCTGGTGTGACGTCTATTAGAGACAGCAACAATCACAAACTGGTACATGTTCATATACCTTCTTGCAACCATGACACACACAAAATGCCCTCATTTCTCTTGTGTTTGTCGCATCTCTTGGAAAGATGCAAGAGCGTTGATGAAATTTGACTCGTATCAATGAGTCGGTATCTGTTGACTCGGGTTTGTATGCTGCAGTTGAACAGCCTGTGGCAAGATGAAGACCACTGGTTGGTTCTCATGTAAGCTTCAGGAGGCTTTGATTCAAACAGAGCTTCTTTAATTAATCAAGATTAATGTGTTTCTTTATGAAGTTTGTCTTCAGTCCCTTGCTTAGCTGATGATCATGTACTTATTTGTCCCATGCTGTCAATGTTGGGTTGTCCCATTCTGTAACCATTGGAGTCCCTTGAATGTGCACAGATCCAGTATCTTGGTGAAGGCAGCTGTCAGATTTTCTGAGTCTTATCTCCATCTGTCCCATTGCATGTCATGAACAAACCTGTCCTTGTATAGTCACAGAGCAAGTGTTCTTATGGAAAAGTACTGTCAACATGTGATAATTTGCTGGTACAAAAATAAAACTCTGATTTGTGATGAGTCTATGATATAACTGTATCCATATCAATATGTCAATGTAAGTCACTTTATAATCTCGTGGGATATTTTGTTGTATATTATTTCAGCCAGTTTGACTTGCTTCAAAGGGCTGTGTGAGCTACACAACTTTGCTGGCTATTGGAACTGATATGGGAGTGTTTTTATATTATGTTTGACAGAGTTGAATGAAATTGTCATTTTTGCCAGCTTGTTTCTTAGCATCTGTGTGATGCTCTCTATCTTCAGATTTGTTGAATGCTTTTGTACAGAGTGGATGAAACACATGTGGCTTGTACATTGACAATCACTAACTTATTTATGTGTTGTGTTGATTTTGTCTTAATCCTTTTATTTTTTTATATTTTTTTTTGCATTATCTTTTCTTAGGATTTTGAGTTCCAGCATTGCTTTTCCTGTCCTTAACAGTCTGTGGAGATCAGCAAAGAAACCCCTTCCATTCATGTTATTCAGTTTCTCAGGAACCAAAAGCAAAGATGAATAAATTTCATGTCCAGTGAGGAAAACTTTGTGTACGTTGTGATGTTGAAATGAACTGGCATCCAACTCCATCAAAGTATGTGGTGTGAAGATGGCAACTCTGTCACTTTTGAGTCTGCGAACATCTGTACACATTTCTGTATTTGCTGTGACATGCAGAGCAGGATATAGAGAAATGACTACCAGAACCTCTTGAGAAATTCGTCCATGTCACATCTTGTCAGAGTTTGTTCCCGCCTGCCTTGGAGTGGAGCTGAGTTTGCATGGCTTTGAAGGGAAAACTCCTCAGTGTGATAGTTGTCTCCCGCCTCACTGTGCTGCGCTTCCTGGCTTGAAAGAGGCTGTGATATGTACTGTAGATTGTACTTAGATCTGTCAAGTTAGATGGAGCAAATAAAAGCAATGCTGTTGATTATCATAGTTCTTCCTGGGTCAGATTATGTACTGTGTAGATGACATATGGTTTATTTATCAAACTCAGAAAATAACTATGTTGATGATGATAGTATTGGTGATAATGCTCTCTTCCCCCTACATGTTTGGCTGATGAGACTGCCTTGTGCATTGTAGGAAGGTCTCTGAAACCAGCAAAATAAATACAAGTCAGACCATCATTGTCACCCATTTATGAACTTGTTACTAGAGCCTGTCCATTAATTTGTTAATTGGAGCTCATTGCCCAAGAGCTGCGGTCCTGAACTGTCTGGGATGTGTTGCTGTACAACCCTGGATTGGAACACAAGCTGTCCGAGAGCTGTGATCCTGAACTGTCCGGGATGTGTTGCTGTACAACCCTGGATTGGAACACAAGCTGTCCAAGAGCTGTGATCCTGAACTGTCTGGGATGTGTTGCTGTACAACGCTGGATTGGAACACAAGCTGTCCGAGAGCTGCGGTCCTGGACTGTCTGGGATGTGTTGCTGTACAACCCTGGATTGGAACACAAGCTGTCCGAGAGCTGCGGTCCTGGACTGTCCAGGATGTGTTGCTGTACAACTCTGGATTGGAACACAAGCTGTCCGAGAGCTGCGGTCCTGGACTGTCCAGGATGTGTTGCTGTACAACCCTGGATTGGAACACAAGCTGTCCGAGAGCTGCGGTCCTGGACTGTCCGGGATGTGTTGCTGTACAACGCTGGATTGGAACACAAGCTGTCCGAGAGCTGCGGTCCTGGACTGTCTGGGATGTGTTGCTCTACAACCCTGGATTGGAACACAAGCTGTCCGAGAGCTGCTGTCCTGGACTGTCCGGGATGTGTTGCTGTACAACGCTGGATTGGAACACAAGCTGTGAAGTCTTTCATGCAATGCTTCCCTGTGACAAACCCTCTATGGCAGACTGCTATGAATCCTGTAATGAAAATATTTTTTAACAAATGAATTGATGTGCAGTTCTAGTTTTACTTGAATGGGTTTAAGGAGGTGAAATAAAACTGTTGCTCTGCTTTTAAATTATAGCTGTTTTGAAGAAAGAGACCCATTATTTACAATGCTATTACTACTTGTCATGATTACTAAACATGATGATCATTCCAGGATGCTTCAATACTGTGGGTGGACTTTGCAAAGAACAAAGAGCTATGACATACCTATATGGTTCACTATTACATTTGCAGAAGAGAAAGTTGACATGAAAGAGAGAGATGGATGTGTGACTATCCTGTTTCATGGTGCTGGTGCAAAAGGTTGGTACTTCTTGCCAAAAGTTTGCATTGTTGGACAGCTATTGACTTTAATCTGTTGCTTGCCATGCACTGGTAGAAGCTGAAGTCATTGAAATGGAAAATCTTTTCAAGTGTGATCAGGAAAAGTATTGAGTCTACTGGTATATTTGCAGCAGGAAGTCTGAAATCCATTCATCATTTTATTTTGTATGACCTGTACTGGCTTTCTTGCAGTTTGCCAAATTGCTAGCTAAGTATTAGAGTTGTGTACATAGTTTGCATTGCAAGTATCTTTCTACATGTTGTAGTTACCAATTTGTTATGTAACAAGATTTCCATTGATATTTCTGACATCATTTGTAATGCAGTATTTGTTGTTTTGTGTTGAATTTCTGTGCATGCCTTTGCAAGACGGATTTTTTTTCTCCTGACATCTTGTTAGATTTCTCTGTTTCCTATCCTCTTCCCTCACCCTAACACACACACACACACACACACACACACACACACACACACACACACACACACACACACACACACACACACACACACACACACACACACACACACACATGTACACACACCCTCCACCAACACCCTCCAACACCCACCCCACCCCCATCCCCCATCCCACTCTTTCACTTCTTTGTGAAAGGAAAGACCTTTAATTTATTTGGAAGTTAACACTTTCTTTCCCCCTGTTTGTTCTATTTGATTATTGTCCAATTTTCCTTGTACTTTTATATTCAAGTTCATCATTCTTCCCTTGTTGACTAGCATTCTTAGATTTGGGGCTTTTTCTGTGTGCTTAGTTGTTAGCACTAACAAGCATGGTTCTAGTCTGCCCACAGAGCGATAGGTTGTGTTGAGCTCTGCCAGTGCTGGCCAGACCTGTCTTGCTATTCCTGTGCTTTGCAGTGTAGCTGGCGCCTGGGATTGAGTTTGTGCCGACGCTGTCAACCAGAACTTGGAGCTTCTCACTAACATACTGTTACAGAGTTCCGATCAGTAGTTTCCTGGCATGATACTAATCACAGTGTCTTCATATCTAATAATCAGCCAGGCCTCAAAACATCTTACAAATGATTACATAGTGCAGAACAGATTTGTAGTTTCCTGCCATTAGACTACTCAGTATGTTGAATATCAATCAGACACACCTGTTATGGGGAGCGGGAAAGATTTTTGCTTCCTTGGCATTAAAGTAACAGCAAGAGTCGGCATCTGTCAGGTTGCTTCTACAGAAACTGTTGTTTTGTCTGTGATTTTAATCCAACCACTGCATCTCTGCTTCTTCTCCAGGAGAATGCTGTTTAGATCGGTAACCGAATATAAACATCATGGGTAAATACATGTAGATCCCTTTGTTCCACATTGAAACTACATCTGTTCAGAAAGTTGTTTGAAATAATCTACACATATGTATTTACAAGTAGGGCCTACACATTCTTGAATGAACTTACAAGATGATTCTACGTGGCGTCCAATTTGAGGAAATTGATGGGAAAATGTTTTCATACTAACCCTACATCATTTTCTAGTGTGTGTGGTTTTTGTTGTGGTATTTTCCGTTTTCCTGTGAACAAGCAAGAGGTGTTTTGCCTGGGAGACATCATGTATTCCATTCTCTATTGTGGGTGCTTATTGTGCATGTTGTTTCAAGTGGACTACTTTCATTGAAATAAAATTTACACAATGGACTTGCTCTGCTGATTTTGAGAGGGTGGTATGAGGTTCTCACTTCGCTTTGTAAATTGCATCTTTGTGTTTATTGACGTTTTGTGGGGGGCCGGATCTGGAAATGTGCTATGAGTTGAAAATAAACTGAATACACATGTTTAAAAAAACTGTGTGTCTGATGCATCATTTTGTGATGGTCCCATCTGCATAGTTCTGAATTTCTCAAGAGGCACCAGTTGAATTGGAGACAGTAAGGTGAACACATCATCCATCCAACAGATAAATTATTGTACATGCAGATCTTGATATGGTAAACCATTGCACCTCACGTTTTAAGTGTAGCACGTTCATAGCTGCCACAGTTTTGCTCCGAGCTCTTAAAGGGAAGCAACTCCCGTTTAGAAGAAGAATTACAGAGTAGCCTCCCATTATCAATGCCTCCGTTGTCAGGTGAGGTAACAACTATCACAATCAGGCGACAGTAACAAAGAATGCAGTAGGCCCTGCCTCCTCGTGGAAGGCTAGCCATACGTTTAGCCTTACCATCTGATGCTGATACTGTATTAGTCGCCTTTTCAGGAATGTGTCTCGTCCAGCACATACATATATAAGACACAAGTGTTATGACAAAAATATGTACATACATAAAGTTGTTTAAAAATGAAGACATTTTGGAATGGAAACAGTGAAAACAGTGTGACTATTTACAAGCGTAATGAAAACAATCTTCATGGTTCATTTCTTGGGCTGTTTTCTCTCCACTGCTCCTGCCCCTACCTTTCCTCCGACAACCTCCCACCCCCACCGCGTCCCTCCCCCTCCCTCTGCACTGGTTGCTGTTTGCTTATATTAAAATGAAAGAGCTTTGCTCTTTTAGACGTTATGTCTGGCCTTGTTTAAAAGTCTTATGGAGTCGGGGACAAACGATTTCCGAAACCTCTCCGTTCGGGTTCTTGCAGCCCGGAATCTCTTCCCTGATGGCAGGATGTCATAGTACCGGTTGCTCTAGGTGCGACATGTCATCCTCCAACAAGTACATTCATCAAATCATTACCAAAACGTACGAGAGCACTGGACACGTCGCCGACTGAGCAGCGCCATCTTGAGTGACGTCACAAACTAGGCACTGGCTGCAAAGGAAAGTCAAGTATGACAGACGGTGGATGCACCAGGTATCTGCCCGGTCCATCTTACGAGACAATTTCGTTCAGAGGCACTTCCTGGAGTGACCTAAAAGGTCAATCTTTTTGTGGCCGTCACGTCTGCAGTCAAAACTGGAGGGCTCTGGTCGCTCTCACCTCGCCTCGCCCTTTAACCTCTGCAGTCAGTGTGCTGCTCCTGCTTCGTCTCCTCCACATTCCTGTTCTCGAATCAATCAGAGGCGCGTTTCTTGGGTTAGAAACCTCGCAAGATCTTGCAAGGAATAGGGCGGTGTCAACGAGTGTCAAAATGACGACAGCAGATGTAAAGGCAGTCAAATGTCTGACGCATGTTGACACCGGCCTAGTATTTGCCAACAAGGTAGGCTAAGCAACGCGCCCCTGTTCTCTACTTGGCACTCCTAGATGTTGGGACCCATGGGAGGGGGTGGGGGTGAGGTGGGCGGTAAGTGTGTGTGTGTGTGGTGAGAGAGAGAGAGAGAGAGAGAGAGAGAGAGAGAGAGAGAGAGAGAGAGAGAGAGAGAGAGAGAGAGAGAGAAACATCCCATAGGATCAGATCATTCAGACCTGACCGTGCGATCAAACCACCTCGGATGATAGAGCCTAACCCATGCGTAGTAATGCACTGTTTCCCGAATCCCACATCCAACTCCCATGGAAATATTTCCTCACGCATCTGCCCTTCCAGCAGAAAAATCAACACCCAGCCCTTACTCAGTTTCTCCCGGCAAGAAAATACGTGTGGCATGTCTCTTCTGCGCGCTCATCGATCATGTCTGCAGCAAAAGCAGGGGTGCCTCACAATTTGCCCTCACGCCGCGAGCTCTCCCCACAGCCGTCCATTGGGATGACCCCCTGTGGGTTGGGGGCAACACTATACCCCCTGTGGGTTGGGGGCAACACTATACCCCCTGTGGGTTGGGGGCAAGATCCCTACGCGATTTGTAAGAGGTGAATAACTATGGACATTGAGATTTGACTCACACTGAGCCTGACAAGTTCTCATGATTTTTGTGTGATTAGTGGCCTTAAATAGCATGCAAAGGCTGATAGGCTGATATCCATCCATCCATGCATCCATCCACCCATCCATCCATCCATGCATCCATTCATCCATCCATCCATCCTTTCATCCATCCATTCATCCATTCATCCATCCATCCATCCTTTCATCCACCCACGCAACCATCCATCTATCCATCTATCCATCCTCCCATCCATCCATCCATCCATCCATCCATCCATCCATCCATCCATCCACCCATCCATCCATCGATCCATCCATCCATCCATCCATCCATCCATCCATCCATCCATCCATCCATCCATCCATCATCCATCCATCCATCTTTTGGAAAGCTTTCTGGTGTCACATGCCACACAAGTCCCCGCCACGCGAGACGTCTGTGACAAAACAGAGCGTGCGGACAGCCGATGAACTTTGCACTTAGCGCTTGCATGCGGGACGGAAAAGATACGACAGTTCTGGTCTCGCTCTTGTTATCAAGACAGCGTGGCAGTGGAATATCAGAGGATGCATAAATCAGGTTTCCACAATCAAGAAGCGAACTCTAAAAAGCACAAAACGAATACTTTAAAGAAGTTTACTCGCTTCACTTCTTACGAATTGAAAATACGAAGAAAAAAAATGTTACCTTACATTAAGGGTTTTTGTATCGCCGCTACCCATTACTGTTTTGATGCTAGTCTTCGTATTCATGAAACCAGAATTATCGTTATTGCATTATTTTAACCTCATATTAATTACTGAGAAAATCAACTGAGATATATGTCAGAATCCAAAGACCTCAGCAGAATCATCACATGATTCAAACATTCACGAGCTGAAAAGTACTTCTTTGCTGAACTTGATGTTTACTTCCCGATAAAGATTCACTAATCATCATGGTCACAATCAGAAACGGAGACTTCGTGGACGACCCCGAGTGCGAATAGGGGGCTAAGATATTTTCACTTGAAAGATTACAGTATGCAAATACAAACTGATAAATCATCGATAAAGACAGTACCTCTGACACTCAGATCTCAAAGTCGAAGCAGACGAGAGAAGGTGCAGCGGATGGTGTAGACATTTCTACTAAACGTATGGAATCCTTCACAATGAAACGCCGCAGTTTCCCTCCAGATGGCTGCAGGAGTCATTCCCCGCTACACACCTCTGGTCCCAAGATGCTCGTCCGATGCTGGTCTCAACAAACTCTGCAAGGTAGAAGTCCTCCTCTCGCCTTTGCAGCAAGACACTAAACAGCTTCTCTTCTGTGGAACTCATCCTCCATCCCATTTCTCCTTGCAGCAAGACTGTACCCTCCTTCTCTTTGTCCGTGGAAGACATCTTCCATCCCATTCCTCCTTGCAGCAAGACTGTACAACTTCTTCTCTTCCATGGAAGTCATCCTCCATCGCTCTTTGCAGCAAAACGCCGTAGACCTTTCTCTGAGCAGCTTGAAGGCTCCCGTGGTCGATCACTTTACTGCTGTTTGTTTTCTATCATAGCTCAATGGTCTCAATAAGTTCTCATGTGTGTGTGTGTGTGTATGTGTGTGTGTGTGTGTGTGTGTGTGTGTGTGTGTGAGTGTGTGTGTGTGTGTGTGTGTGTGTGTAAGAGAGAGAGAGAGAGAGAGAGAGAGGGGGGGGGGGAGCGTGTGTGCGTGTGTGCTTGTGTGCGCGCGCGCGTGCGAGTGATGGCTAATGGTCGAATGGCACGATTCTCCGGGTCCGTCAGCCTTCACTCTCCTTTACTGCAAAATGATGTGGCTCATTCTGTATTGACATTACATACATCACTCCTCTTTACAGCCGAATGTGCTGTATTATTCAAGGACTGCTTGTAGCGGCCAAAAGTTACTCCCGGCCAAAAGTTACTCCGGAAGTCATCGCAGAGTTATCTGCTCGGCTCTCTATGCGATTTACCGCTCCTGCACCTGTTCTTCGCATGGAATATATTCCGACAAACGACGCATTAGTTGCTTTACGAGGTTTTGGTGCATTTGTGTAGTTTAACACATGATGTAGCGTTCAAAAAAGTTTTTCCCCGTGTAAAGCCGTCTCCCCTGCCGGAAATAATATGGGAGTCACCTCCCTGTAGTCTATTTGTAGTCTGGTTTTATAAAACGCGACCGTTGACTGACTTGGCACGCCCGGGGAGTTATGCTAAGATCCGGCCGCGTTAATATATCTGCGTTTTGTGACAAACGTCTTTCTCGGCGGTACTGTACTCCATGCACCTTAACGGTGCGCGTGATTCGGGTGTAATCTTAAGCTAAACGACGTTCCGAATGTTTCCGACTTCGACCATTTCAGCAGCGCCAATAAACGTCGTTTAGCTTAAGATTACACCCGAATCACGCGCACCGTTAAGGTGCATGGAGTACAGTACCGCCGAGAAAGACGTTTGTCACAAAACGCAGATATATTTACGCGGCCGGATCTTAGCATAACTCCCCGGGCGTGCCAAGTCAGTCAGGCGGAGTGGCGGGTGCCGTCTCTTTTTAGAGTGGAATTCTCAGCACGTCCCGAGCAGATAACTCTGCGATGACTTCCGGAGTAACTTTTGGCCGGGAGTAACTTTTGGCCGCTACACTGCTCTCCACGTGATGATGATCCTTGTTAGAGAAGGTGCCTAAGAAAGCATACGCTCGTATCACATGCAGGAAAACTCATCGCGTTGGATACAAAATAATAGTACCACTCTTGTATATCCAGTAAATCATCGTGTTCACGATGTCAAAGATCAATGGGCAAGAAGAAGGAGGAGGAGGAAGCATCGGCAATATGCCCATGGTGATCGATTGTATCAAGGTTTTGACGGCTTCTGTTCTGGATTCAAGCAGGTCAGTGTGACCTTTTCAATTCAATCAGGAAGATCATACATCAATCAGAGGATAATTGAGGCTGTCTTCCATCTTTAGGCTGCTTTTGAAACTCTAATTGGTGCATATGCTCTTCCTGTCATTACTTCCTCCACGTCTAGAGGGGAAAAGCAGTAATGAGAAGAATATTTACTTCTGTAAAAACGTGAGTAGACACAGAAGCTGGACTGCTTCTCGGACATGCAGATTGCGTTAATGCTTATGTATTTCGCTCACGGACATGGCAGAGTAAACGAAAAACAGTTTATGAAGTGCTACAAAAACTGAATCAGATAAACGACAGGAGAGAAAGGAATGCTATCACTGAATGACCCGGATCATCACTGAGTCACGTGCATCGGGCAAAACAACGAGACCAGCAAAGAACTCATAAGACGTTTAAGTGTCCTCGTCCTCGTGCCAAAGAGAAGACAGTTGTAGTTTTGGTGCAACAATTCCTTCCTTGGTTTCTGTGTTTGTCGTCAGGTGCCAATAAAAGACTGATTAGATTTCCTGCTGACTGGAGTGCTGAGAGCAGGTTGGTGGTGGTGGTGGTGGTGGTGGTGAGGTATTGGTATTGCGGGGTTGTTGTGAAGGGCACAGCGGTTTGAGATACATTTGTGTGACAGGTCGATATATAAATTCGCTATCTTCACCTCCTTTTCGTTCATCAGGGGGAATCACTGAAATTGAAGAATTACAACCATTTCTGGGCAGTTTGCTCTCTACAGAGTCGAACGACTCAACATCGTCCATCTAGTCCGCCTGTCAAAGGGCATACTTTCAACAGCTTCATTAGTATCGGATGAGAAACGAACGCTGTACACATTCGTGGCGTGTGATATTTGTAAAATATTATCAGTTACTTTCAAAAGTGAGGATGCTGATGACACCATCGAATTACAGAGGGAAGTGATGAATCGGAATGTCAATCATTCATGGGTGTCACGTGATGCCGTTCACGAAGCCCATCGAGAAAGCTGTGTGCACAAGGCTGCGGGACCACTTGCTCAGGTACCACCTGATACCAAAGTTCCAGCCAGCGTATCGTTCTGATCACAGCACTGAAACGGCTCTTCTAAGAGTCATAAATGATCGTTTGTGTGCTGCAGACGACGGAGAAGTAGGGATTGTTGTGCTACTGGACCTCTCAGCAGCCTTCGACACAATTGACCACGGCATACTCATCGACCGTCTGGCACATCTTGGTCTGTCATCTGAGGTCCTCAACTGGTTCAAGAGCTACCTGACAGGAAGAACACAAACATTTCTGGTGAAGGGTTCGAGGTCGGACTCAGTAGCAGTCACCTGTGGGGTCCCCCAGGGATCAATTCTCGGCCCGATCCTGTATTCTCTCTACACCGAATACGTTAGCAATATTATTGATAAACACGGGGTCCAACATCATCTTTTTGCTGACGACACAATGCTCTACTCAGTTTGTGCTCCTAACCAAAATGATTTTATCGATACGAAATCGGCGCTAGAGAGGTGCTGTTCAAACCTGAAAAAATGGATGGACAGAAATAAACTTAAACTAAATGAAGAGAAAACTGAAGTAATCATCGTCGGAACCAAATCCAATTTGGACAAAATCAGTGAAAACACTGTCATGATAGGCGATGTCAGGGTGACACCGTCTGAGTGGATCAAATATCTAGGTGTGAAATTTGACAAGCATCTTTCCCTAGAACCCCACATTCGTCAGGTGACGTCATCTGCTCACTTGAATCTCCGACGAATTTGGAGCATCAGACACTGCTTGACGGAGAGGACTACTGCGACCCTGGTGCTATCCTTGGTCCTATCAAAGCTGGACTATTGTAACAGTCTTCTTACTGGAGCGAATCAGTATCAGATACGACAATTCCAGCGGCTCCAAAACATTTCCGCACGACTAGTGAAGCGCTCCCCTAGGTGGGCAAGCGTCTCGCCGGTTCTGGAGTCCCTTCACTGGCTGCCCATCAAAGATCGCATCCAGCACAAGTGTTTGTGCAATGTGTACAAGTGTGTTTCAGGTGCTGCTCCACATTATCTTTGCGATCTTGTACAAGACTATAAACCGTCGAGAGTTCTCCGATCATCAGGGATACTTCTTCTCTGTGCTCCCTCGAAACACCTAAAGGGATTTGGAGAGAGAGCCTTCTCATACACCGGTCCAAGATTCTGGAATGCAGCCCCAGAAGAATTGAGGAGGTCAGAGAATCTGGCCAGCTTCCGGAAAAAACTTAAGACCTTTTTGTTTAAGACAAATTGTGGGCGCTTTGAGCATGTCTCGGCGTGAGAATAGCGCGTTATAAAAGCTACTACATACATACATACATACAAATACACCAACAGATCTGTGACAGATATAGGACAGCTGATTAGACTATCTACACTGTTTTGTTGCTGTTGTTGTTGGTCCTCTTCCTGCTCTTGCTTCTCCTCCTACTCCACCACCACCACTTCCTCCTCCTCCTCATCCACAACAACCACCACTTATTTCTCCTCCCCCTCTCCGTCCCCCCTTCTCCCTCCTCCTCCCCCCACCCACCCACCCTCCTCTTCCCACTCCTCCTTCTTCATCACCACCTACCTCCTCCTCCTCCTCCTTGTAGAAGGGGGGATATGTCGGGGTGACGGGGTACGAAAGAGGAAGAGTAACGTGGGGGATCTCCGATCAGGACAAATAGTTCCTTCCTTTCAGTTTTTTTAGGCACAGTACAGACGCATGATCATCAGCGACCTGCTAGGCTTCGAGACTGATATATATAGTCTGCCAGACTCACCGGTTTGGTCTGCCCATAAGCATATCAAGTCTCCTTATAAGGGATGGACAAGCACGTGACACACTAGAACCGTAAGGGTCTGCTTCCGGAGTCTCAGTTTCCGGCGGAAGCGAAGTCTCCCGGTAATGAAAGAATGCTGTATACGATTAGTTAGGGTTGACAGAACAAGGAAGGGAGGCTGGAGGAGAGCAAAAGGGGACAGTCCGGGACAGAAAACTAACATCCCCAATATACGTGGAGTGGACAGCTAGAGGGAACCAACGCCGGACCAAATGAGTTGTGGGGGGGGGGGGGGGTTCCTTTTTGGTTGGGGAGGACAAATCAGCGAAGTGGCGAAGCCACGAGCGCGTGCCTGCGAAGCAGGCGCGCAAACTAGGGGGGTCCGGGGGCATGCCCCCCCGGAAATGTTTTTGAAAAACGGTTAAAATCTGTGCAATCTGGTGCATTCTGGGCCTTGTTTTGAGGGGTAAGAGCAGCATTGTTTTTGGAGACACACACAAAAAAATATATTTAAAAAAAAACTACTCAAACCAAGGTACATGCTTTTTCTAGGGGGGGGGGGGGGGGGCCCCGGAACCCCTGGAACCCCCCCCCCCCTGGGTCCGGCCCTGGGAACAAAAAGGGAGGATGAAGTTATGGAACGTACTGACCTCTTGGCGCCACGAGAGTCAGATAAGGGAGAAGCATGGACTGAGCTGCACAAATATCAGTGTCACAGTGCCAGGAAGCAGGGAGAGAGAGAGAGAGAGAGAGAGAGAGAGAGAGAGAGAGAGAGAGAGAGAGAGAGAGAGAGAGAGAGAGAGAGAGAGAGAGCACCCTCTTATATTCTTCTCCTCCTCCTCCTTCCTCCTCTCTTCTTCTTCTTCTTCTTCTTCTTCTTCTTCTTCTTCTTCTTCTTCTTCTTCTTCTTCTTCTTCTTCTTCTTCTTCTTCGTCTTCGTCTTCTTCTTCTTTTTCTTCTTCTTCTTTGCTTCCATATATCTCGAGAGATAATAAGACATTATATTGATAGTCGCCAAATTGTTAATTTAGGTCGCCAGCTTTGTTGTGGCTGATCATTCCGAATCTTGAGCAGCATACCTTGATGACATGCTGCTGCTGCTGTTGATGATGATGATGATGATGATGATGATGATGATGATGATGATGATGATGATGATGATGATGATGATGATGATGATGATGATGATGATGATGATGATGATGATGATGATGATGATGATGATGATGACGACGACGATGACGACAACGACGACGACGATGTTAAATGGAGTTGTACGGCCTATCAGCTTTTGTATTCTATGTAAGCCATCGATCAAGGAAACCACCCGACCTGGTTGGAGTAAAAGCGAGTGAAGTCCCGCTATCCCTACTTACTCGCCTCACGGTTGGCAAAGGGAGACGCGGTGGGTCGACTCTAACCCCCAAACCCCAGGGGGGCGGCAGGCCCCCACGAAAGTTGCCAGCCAGAGCCCTGCAGCCGTGCTTGTGTGGACGCCCATCCTCCTCATGGAACTGTCGGCAGAGCAGCGTTCCACTTTCCAGAAGGCAGAGGCACTTCGAGGTGGACGTGCTGTTAAATTGGAATCAGAAGTCCCTAGAGAGTTGTCTCCCTCACTGAAACCTCCCCACGAACAGGGACGAGTGATCATGAAGGTCTTGTAACCATGGCAACTAGGAAAGGCTTCTCCTCTCTCTCCCTTCTGATGAATTCCCTATGGAAGGAGAAGGCTGCCGGGGCGTGCGCTTAATGTTGTTAATAAAAGGAATTGGTTGAAACAATAGAATTTGCAGAGAGACGGGAATTGCTGGATAGCTCATTCCAGACACTTTCCAGTATCCATTTCAGCACCCCTACTCGACAGTTCTTCAGTGAACACCCTGGGAGCTGCTCGAGGTTAGAGATGAGGTGAAGGCACACGGGGGGGGGGGGGTGGGGGGGTGGGGTGGGGGTGGGGTCTCGGGACATGGTGGCAAGAGAGGGGGGGAGTGGGGGGTGGTCGGAGGGGGGAATCGGGTTAGCCATAACCACAAATGTTTGACAACGGGAAAGTCACTCCCTTCACATGCGAAGCAAAAGTGAGTCTATGTACTGAGCCGTGTCGTCCGTCCGTCCGGGCGTCCGTCCGGCGTCCGGCGCGTCCGTAAAAAACTTAAACGTTGGATTTTTCTCGGAGACTATTAAGTCAAACAACACCAAATGTGGCATGATGGTGTATGATGACAAGGCCTCAAAAAACATACATAGTGACTTGACCTTGCTTCAAGGTCAAGGTCACAGGAGCCATAAATGTGGTCTCAAAAACAGTCATTTTTCACATTTTCCCAATTTTCTCCCACGTTATTGAGAATGGCGACCTTAGCTACAAGTGGTATATAGGT
>JAWQFJ010014044.1:12500-22285 GCA_034096865.1 Theodoxus fluviatilis | reverse complement strand
TTATTGAACCGCAGATGTGTAGTCATGACTACAGCCAGACCACGTGGATGTAAGCATGCTGTCACTGATCGACTGTTTCTCTGGAGTGGTAGTTGTGTGGTGGTGGCGATAATAGTGGTTGAGTTATGGTAAGCGGTGGTTATGGTGGTGACAATGATAGTAATGGTGTAATGGCATTGTGGCAAGGTGGTGATTATTGTGATAGTGTGATTGTGATTATAGTGGAAGGTGATATGGCAGGTTCGTGTGGTCTTGATGATGGAGATAATGATTGGTGTTGTTGATGATGATGATGATGATGATGATGATGATGATGATGATGGTGGTGGTGGTGGTAGTGGTGGTGGTGGTGGTGAGATGTAGTGGCAAGGTGGTGAATATAACATTGACAGTGTTGATGATGATGGTGATGGTAGTGACAATAATGCAGGTGATATGGCAGTGTCAGGAAGATAGTGGTGTTATTGGCGATGGTGTCAGGTTGTATTTTTGACTCACATGCGAAGCAAAAGTGAGTCTATGTACTCACCCGTTTCGTCCGTCTGGGCGCCCGGGCGTCCGTAAAAAACTTTAACGTTGGATTTTTCTCGGAGACTATTTAGTATTAGGTCTATCAACACCCAATTTGGCATGATGGTGTATGATGACAAGGCGTCAAAAAACATACATAGTGACTTTACCTTGCATCAAGGTCAAGGTCGCAGGGGCCGTAAATGTTGTCTAAAAACAGCCATTTTTCACATTTTCTCAATTTTCTCTGAAGTTTTTGAGATTGGATACCTGACCTATACATGGTTTATAGGGCAAAGTAACCCCTATCTTTTAATACCTGTTTGATTGACCTTGCTTCAAGGTCAAGGTCACAGGAGCTCTTTACAGTTGGATTGTATACATATTTTGAAGTGACCTTGACCCTGAACTATGGAAGATAACTCTTCCAAACTTCATAACATTGTAGTACATATGTTATACTTTCATACTAGGTCAAATGTGATTATATATTATCAAGGTCAAGGTCGTTGTGACCCATTTGAAAACAGCGAAAAGTGTGAAATGGAAACGGTGAAATTGAAAGCTAGTTCCCATATTTTTTAATCAGAAAACAACTGTTTATGAAATTACTTTATTGGAAATGATAATTTGAAAACGTCAGAGTTGAAAAAATATATTTGAATAATAATAAAAAATATTTCAATATAACCTTGACCCTGAACTATGAAAGATAACTGTTTTCACAACACAACCTTTCAGCATGTGATTCGTGTGGGCTTTGCCCTTCTTTTTTTAGGTTGGTGCTGCCATTACCAAAATTTTCGTGTACGTATTTTCTAATGTCAAAATTGTTGCTCTACTTGCTGCCGACTTGAGTACTGCATCATTCTTCCTGTATAGGAATGGCCTTTTGAACTGTATGCCTTCATCAATTGGGCATTGTGTTTAGCTAATGGTGTCTGAATGCCTGCTTTAGGGCCATTAATGTCCCTATGTGCTGTTGTCGTTTCTGACACTTACTGCTGACAGACAGACTTTCTTTTCGGCATTGCACTGTGCTGAGTTTGCCCCGCTCAAGGTTGGAGGGGGGGTGCGATAAGTGAAGTTGGGGGGGGGGGGGGGGGGGGGGGGGGTGGGCAAGAGGGAGGGGGACAAGAGGTGGAGTTGGGTGCCTTGGGTTTTTATGTGTGTGTTTGTCTAGAGTCCTCTGTGGTATTGATGGCACGTCTTTGAAGGGTGTCTGTCACGCCTGACTCCAGCAGTCTCCTCACCTTTGACCTTAGGCTGGCTCATCTCTCACGTCACACACTCGTCATACTTGGCAGTGCTGTGTCCGCTCGCCACGTCGATGGCGTCATGCAGTAGAAGACTCTGCTGCCAGTGAATGGTGATGCATTTGTCATAGCGACATAACATATATTTTCAGACATTCTGGAATAAGTGAAACTGTTGCACATCATGTACAGCAACCTAGATTTTATTCACATGAAACTGCATAACTCCAGATCGTCAAAGGATCAGCTTATGGTTTTAATAAATCATTGTTAGTAGATGATTTGTACTGCTTCTCTATCTTCTGCCCGTTTCTTGCGACAAAATCCCCGTCACAGAATGCCAAGTCACACCGTTCGGGTTATGTCCTCGGGTTAAAGGTCAGGGGTCGACAAATGACACCGGAGTGAAGTAGTGTCAGGTGCTCTGGCTTCGCCAGGTGTTTCAGCCGGGGTCTGATCTCACCTGTCTGTTCCCTCCCTTTTTCCCCACCTGTTCTTTTTACTGTTCTCTTCTCCCCATCCCCCTTTCTTCATTTCACTCTCATCTTTGAACTTGCTTGCCTTCCACCACCACTCACCATCTCTCTCTCTCTCTCTCTCTCTCTCTCTCTCTCTCTCTCTCTCTCTCTCTCTCTCTCTCTCTCTCTCTCTCTCTCTCTCTCTCTCTCTCTCTCTCTCACACACACACACACACACACACACACACACACACACACACACACACACACACACACACACACACACACACACACACACACACACACACACACAAGACAACATACAACACATATAAACACACACTCCACAACACAGCCACACGCACACGCTCACACAAAAACAAAACACATACACACACGCGCGCGCCCGCGCGCACACACACACACACTCACATAATCTAAATACAACACACTTGCAAAACACAAGGACACACAACACACACGTAAGCATGCACACCAAAGACAAAACACACACACACACATCACATTCATCCCCCCCCCCCCTTCTCCCCTCCCCCCTTCTTCGTATGCATGAAGACGTCTCTACCTAATCACCCCAGATTTCCCATGCAGGCTCTGTGTGACCTCGCCCCTAATTGATTGAATAGTAAAGCCCCTTACTTCCCTGGTGGTCCACTCACCTCCATCTCCTCCGCCCACCGCCAGCTCTCATCCTCATCTTGTCATCTCTACTCCTACCTCCACCTCACCCCTATCCAGCTCCTTAACTCCACACCTAACCCAACCCCTCACCCCTACCCCCACCCCCACCCCAGCCCCCACCCCCACCCCAGCCCCCACCCCCACCCCAGCCCATCTCGTGTGACACTGGAGTGGCCTCCCCGAGTGTTCAGTGCAGGGTCTTAGGCAGTGTGCGTGCGTGTGTGTTGGTTCAGCCTCCCCCTCCAGGTGCAGAGACTGTAGGCTGATCTCATCGATCTACCTTGCTTCTGCAGTAGCCACAGCTCTACTCAGGAGTGAGGTGGTGTGGTGTGGTGTTCCCGTCTGCACAGTGACAGTCTGTTCGCAAGAGACCAGCCGTGTGTTGTCTTTATCTGTGCTCTTCGCTCCAGAGAATGTGATCGTGAATTTTCCAAGTCCTCGCTCTTTTTCCAGGAGTGTTCTTTGGAAGTGTTTGCATTCTTATCACAGGAGGAAAATTATGTGCAACGCATCAGCATGCGCACTGTGCTAGAGCTTAGGAAATGGACATTTGAATACCTGCTTTGTAGGTTGTGTGTGTTCTGTGTGTTGTTTTTCAAAAATGAAGCACTGTCTGGAATGTTTATGATGGAGGGTGCTAATTCAGGTCCACTGTGTTCAGCCAACGCGAGTTGTGTGAAAACTGAGAAGCCTTAGCTGACCACCAGCTGTATTTGTCATTTGTGTGGATGCTTCTTATGAGGACCAAAGCCACTCCATTGAAACGTCTTGCTGCTTTTGTCGTGATGTGTGCCTTTATTACTGCTTTGTTGTGTTCTCATGAAAGTGGAGCTTATGAGCTCACCTGGTGTTCTGGGATGTTTTCTTGCACCTGCCTGGATACATGGCAAAGATCAGCTACGACGAAGATCTGCATCAACAACACTGCACTGTGTGACTGTCTCAAAAAGCCTAGAAAAACTTAGGATTCTAATGCAGTTTTAAAGCTATTGAGGACACAGCATGCTGCCATCTTTAAACATGAAATTAAACATAAAACAGCCTCTACTACTACAGGCTGCGTATGATTTCGATTTCATGCACTGTTGAACTTTATGTGGATGTGCCTGTAAAGCTCAGCATTCTGAACAGATGCTACATGCAGTTTCTCCCTCTTTGTGACTTGCTGGGAGCCAGCACTCCTCCATAGCAGACTCTGAACCATGTACAGAAAAGTGAAGAATGAAGAAGATGATGAGGAAGAGGAGGAAGAGGTGGAGGAGAAGAAGGAGAAACCAACAGAGAGGACGGATGAGTCTGAAACACCAGAGAAACTAGTTCAGGCATTGAAGGAAGAACTCAGTGCCTTGTCTGCTGTGGCTTTGTAAGTTCAAACGGGAAAGTTGTTGAGCTTGAGTGTGTAACGTGTGTAGTGCATGTCTGCATGTGTGTGTGAGTGTGTGTGTGTGTGTGTGTGTGTGTGTGTGTGTGTGTGTGTGTGTGTGTGTGTGTGTGTGTGTGTGTAAGTGTGTAAGTGTGTGAGAGAATGGTGTGTGTATGTGTGTGTCTTAGTCTTTCAGATGATAATTTTGTGTACTCTACCTGTTGTTAAGAGTTTTAGAAGGAAGACAATTCTATCAATTAGATTTCAACTCTTGAAAGGACTATGAAAGAAAGTCATGGGGGGTGGAGTGGGGGGTGGGTGAGTGGGTGGGGAGATAAAAGATAAGACACTGGGACAGGCATGCCTGTTTGTTAGTGAATGTTAAAATTTGTAGGAGGGAGAAACTTCTATAAATCAGATTTTAATCCTGGAGAGGCCTGTTACTTGGATGAATGAGAGATGAATCAATAGGACTTGGATGTTAGTGAGTGGATGTCTATGCTAGGGGTGGAGAAGAGACTGCCTGCAGTGAAATGCCTGTGGGTGCACTCTGTCACTAGCTCTGGGCAGGCTGACTGTCTGACCCACAGGCTGCTAAATCAAATATGTCTGTCAGTCTGTGTGTGTGTGTGTGTGTGTGTGTGTGTGTGCTTTGTGCGTGTGTGTGAGTTAGAGTGTACATGTGTGTGTGTGTGTGTGTGTGTGTGTGTGTGTGTGTGTGTCTGTGTGTGTGTGTGTGTGTGTGTGTGTGTGTGTGTGCTTTGTGCGTGTGTGTGAGTTAGAGTGTGTGTGTGTGTGTGTGTGTGTGTGTGTGTGTGTGTGTGCGTGCGTGCTTTGTGTGTGGTGTGTGTGTGTGTATGTGTGTTATGTGCAAGGTGTTTGACATGATGTGTATGTGAATGTACATGTGTGTGCATGCATATATGTTTGTGTATGTGTGTGATTGTGAGTGTGTGTGTGTGTGTGTGTGTGTGTGTGTGTGTGTGTGTGTGTGTGTGTGTGTGTGTGTGTACATGCACGCACCTGCAATGTGTGTGTATGTGTGTGAGTTTGTGTTTGTGTGTGTGTGTGTGTGTGTGTGTGTGTGGTGAATGTGTGTGTGTTTGTGTGTGTGTGTGTGCGTGCGTCTATGTGTGTTATGTGATGTGGTGTGGTGTGTGTGTGTGCATGCACACATCTGTGTGTGTGTGTGTGTGTGTGTAGTATCAAAAGATAGGTCGTGACAAATCTTCCGACTTATTATCTTTTGGTACTGTTATCAGTCCGACCCCGGCTAACCCACCCCCTTTTTTTTGTGAGTGTGTGTAGTATGTATGTGTATGTGTATGTGCGTATGTGTTTGTGTTTCTGTGTGTGCATGTGTGTATATATGTATTGTGTGTGTTTGTGTTTTATACATGTATGTTATATTTATGCAGGATGTGTTTGAATGCGCATGTGTGTGTGTGTGTGTATCTGTAAGTGTGCATGTGCATGCATGTGTGTGTATATGTCTGTGTGTGTGCATGTGCACACATGTATGTGCACATGTGTGTGTGTTGTGTGTGCAAATGTGTATGTGTGTGCGTGTGTGCATATGCACATGCCTAAATGTGTGTGTAAAAACCCTAATGTTCAAATGTATATGTATAATTTGAGATTAAACATGTTTTTGCAAATGCTTGGTACACAGATCAGAGATGATAGTATGTTTCTGTGTGTGAATGCTTGAGTATATGTGCAGTTGCTCATTGGTAACTGAAAATGTGTGTATTGTTTTGATGAACATGCATGCATCTTTAATTTTTTTCTTTTTCTAATAATGGTGTCAAAACCAAGCATTGCGGTAGTAGTGGATGGGACAACAGTGATCTTCTTGTATGTTTACTCTCCCTGCTTGTGTCCTGTAACACCCAGATGGGGAACATGTATTATTCACACAGTCAGAGCTCACTAGGTCTGATGGTGTTGCAATACCAATTGCTTCATGCAATCAAGGCAAATGAGTACCTGAGCTGATCACCATGAAAAACTGCCATCAACTGCATGTGGTGTCTCTCTTGCAGCATGGCAGACACGGGCCAGGGTTCCAGTGGGTCGGGGGACGATGATGGACGGGAGTGGCTGTATGAGCTGCTCATGGAGGTGCAGCTGGAGAAGTTCTACTCCAAACTTCGAGATGACCTTCAGGTCACCAGGTCAGTGATTTCTCTTTCTTTCTTTCTTTCTTTCTTTCTTTCTTTCTTTCTTTCTTTCTTTCTTTCTTTCTTTCTTTCTTTCTTTCTTTCTTTCTTTCTTTCTTTCTTTCTTTCTTTCTTTCTGTTTTCTTTCTTTCTTTTTTCTTTCTTTCTTTCGGTTTTCTTTCTTTCTTTCTTTCTTTCTTTTTTATTTATTTCTTGCTTAGACCCACTGAAAAAGGTAATTACAGTAGCGTGGCAACAAAAAGAAGGGTTGGTAGATCAGCCTGAACTTTTTATTTTTTATTACTTTTTTAATTCAAATAGAAGTGATCAGGTTGAACATAAATCCATTTTCTCATTCACCAAGAATGCACTTTTACATATAACTCATGGGTTTCTTGAGTGCTTGTAGAGCAGGGAAAAGGGAACAGTCTTTTACTGTCTTAAAGTTAACTTTTTTTCTTTCTTTTTTCACAACTTTTATTTTTGTTGTCTTACTTAACACGGGACTGCTCACTGTCATTTGCTGTGAAATCATTTATCCTGATATGGTTAAGATTTATGTTACATATTTTAGGAAATTTCTAGAGAACTAATTTCAGAACCCTGCTCAAAGGTGCTTCATAATGCCACAGGGCAAAATGGATGTCTTTGATCTTCCCTTGAAGTATGATGGAATCTATGCCTGTCCAACCATCAAAGGCAGACCGTTCCACATTGGGAGTTCAGAGCACTGGGAAAACCCTGCCTCCAACAGTGTTGTAGTTGCTCTGAGGGCAAGCAAGCAGCTCATTTGTGGATACTCTTTCAGTAGGGTCCTGATGAAATTGGGCACTCAGGCCCAGTGTCTTATGCAGCTGTCTGTGAGTGTGAGGTCACATTGCTCTGTGCAGTAGAGGTGAATGTAATATTGAATTGATTCCCCCCTCTGCCACAGCTGTGTCTTTAGCAATTCAACACTTAATTACACGCTAGTTCACACTGGGTTAGTTGCTGTCTGTACAGCACACTTGGCTGATATTGACTTTTCAGGCCCAGTCCTAGTTTGCCTGATGTCTGTCTTCCTTACTTATGCAGATAGGTAGCTCTCGAGGCAGGGTACGGTGGATTTGGAATATTCATCCCCACATCAAGTTGTTGGTCCAAATTGTGGAGTAGCTTAGTCTCTAGTATCAGAATGGAACTGAAGTAGCTCAGCTTGACTAAGCTACATCCATCTTTGATTTACCAGCATGACATTTCAGTGGATCAGTATGCAACAACAGGGCATTTTGACTACTAGATCACAAGTACTGTTGTTATTACACATGATTTTAACATATATGTATAATCCCATTCTGACCAGCACTTTCCTCAAAACTGTCCTGAAAGGAAGTTGAATGGTTGCCATTCACACATCTTCAAGGCATTGAGACACTGGGATAGGGTACATGGGTTTACACTATACAATGTTTGGTTTAACAAAGCCCTGCAAGGGACGGACAGGTAAAAATGTGGGACTACAGATGGGGACTGAAACTATGACCTTTCGGTGAGCACCCAAAATGCTCTGCCAGCTGAGCTACCATGATCTGCTTTGTCTTCTCTTGTGTGTCTGTTTTTGTGTTCCCATAGAGGTAATGTAGATGTACATGTATGTTAGGCAGCAGTCGTTCAAACTTCACTGAGGCATTGGAACACTTGAACAGAGTACATGGATGTGCAATCTATGACTGTATGTTCCTACATGTGTGTCTGCTTTTTGCCTTCCAGGCTGGTACACTTTGAATATGTGAAGGCAGAGGACCTGGAGAAGATAGGGATGGGCAAGCCAGCCATCCGACGTCTCTTGGATGCAGTCAAACGACGCAAGGCCTACAAGAAGAAAGGACTCCTTGACAAGGTGGCCATTCCAGTCCTTATTTCTGTCTGTCCTTTTCTCTCTCTGTCCTTTTCTAATCTGTCCTTTTCTCTGTTTTTTTCTTTATCTGTCTTTTTCTCTCTGTCCTTTTCTCTGTCTTTTTCTCTGTCCTTTTCTCTATCTGTCCTTTTCTCAGTTTTTCCTTTTCTCTGTCCTTTTCTTATATGTCCTTCTCTGTTATTTTCTTTATCAGTCTTACTCTCTCTCTGTCCTTTTCTGTTTGTCTTTTTCTCTGTCCTTTTCTTTATCAGTTTATGTGTCCTCTTCTCTCTGTCCTTTTCTCTGGGTTTTTCTCTATTCTTTTCTTTTTCTGTCATTTTCTCCCTCTGTCCTTTTCTGTATCTGTCCTCTTCTCTGTTCATAACTTTCCATGCATTTCCTAAAGAAGGGAGTCTGAAATCTGACCAGTGGCTGGCTGAACAGTCCATCTATTGAGTTGACTATAGTCAGTTCATTTTTGCTATCTCTTTGCTGAGCACAGTGTGTGTGTGTGTGTGTGTGTGTGTGTGTGTGTGTGTGTGTGTGTGTGTGTGTGTGTGTGTGTGTGTGTGTGTGTGTGCATGTGTGTGTGTGTGTGCATGTGTGTGTGTGTGTGTGTGTGTGCATGTTTGTGTGTGTGTGTGTGTATGCATGTGTATGTGTGTATGCATGTGTATGTGTGTGTGTTTATTTAATGAGGGTTTATTGTTTGTGGTTTTTGCCCCCCCCAAAAATCACTTTCTTGTTTTGCAAGAAACAAGAGAAATTAAGACTTGACCTGCTCTTACTGTAACTGGCTCTAATGCTTCTTGTTATCACTGGCCTTACTTGGCCTGCACATGCTGAGGGTCCATAGACTCCACTCATTTATGCATTCTGGGATGAGGTGACCTTCACCACGAAGCTTGATCTCCACAGATTCTGCCAGGCTCCAACTCCAAGAGTCGTGAGGGAGACAAGGGGGGGCAGCGACAGCCCAGCGGTCAGAAGGGGGGCTTGGCAGAGCCCTCTCTCACCTGTCTGATTGACCAGCGCCACCTGCTGCTCTTCAACAAACTGGGCAACGGCAGCTTTGGCTACGTCAAGCGCGGAGAGTGGGCCACACCCACCGGCATCAAGGTAGGCAACTCCATGCTAGTTTGCTAGCAGGTGGGAGGGTGGTTTGGATGGTTGGTTGGTCGGTCGACTGGTTGCTTGCTTGGTTGCTTGCTTGCTTGGTTGGTTATCATGGGTTTATTGGTTGGTTGTAAAGGGCTGGTTTGTTGTTATGGGTTGATGTGTTGGTCGGTAGATGGTTGTTGGGTGATAGACTGCTTAGCTCATTCATTGCTTAATTAAATCAGTTGTTCCTTTCCCCTCTCTCCCCACCCCCAACCCCAACCCCCACCCCTACCCTGTGGTTTTTTTTAATTACCTTGTAGAAATTTAGAATTCATTTAATGATTAAGCACATCATTA
>JAWQFJ010014044.1:0-7500 GCA_034096865.1 Theodoxus fluviatilis | reverse complement strand
ATAAAAAAAATTAGGAATGAATCTCATTCATTAGCCTTGGCAGAAACAGTAGATTTATTGTGTCCATTGCTGTCTGCACCCTGGCAGCCTGTCTTTGGGCAGGTGAGGTCCACAGACATGAAGGCCACCCAGAGCTTCTCAGAGCCCGACAAGCTGGAGATAGAGGAGGGAGACCACATCACCATCATCGATGGCAGGTAATGAGTATTCTTATATCAGTCATGGCCTAGAACATTAAAGGTCTGTTTGTATTGAGTAACGCTTACATTTACTTCACCGAAGTAGCAATATTATCTAACCAGTCAGGACGAAGAACTAGACCAAAGCTGTGTCCTGATTGGTTAGATTATATTGCTGCTATGGTGAGGAAGGCATGAGCAGTGCTCAATTAATTAAAACAGGCTTAAAGTTGGGTTTTCCCCCCATTGAACTGGACTTTTTGTTTGTTGAGGTTTCATGCATCAAGGGATAGGAGATAGCAGTGTGCATGACGTCATGGCTTTGATTTTTGTCAAATACATTTCTGAATATCACTTCTTGAGAAGTGCCGTTGCATTTTCTGTGTGACCTCTGTTCTTTCCTGAAAATTGTTTTGTTTGTGAACAAAATTGTGGTTGTATTGATAGTGAAATCTTGAATTTTTAGTTCATCCCAAACTGGAATGATGAGAAAAGTAGAGGAAGAGAATAGCATATGAATGTTTGCAATGTGGAAAGAAGGCATTGCAGTATTGTCTGCAATTAACTGCTTCTTTTCCTATGCTTAGAAGTATCATGCTATACAGTTGTTACTGTGTTCAGGACTTACTAGTCCATGTGTAATGTCAGTTTCAAAAGTTGTGTTTGTAGAATGTGATAAGTGATCTCAATTACACAATAGCGTGTTCTACTCAAACCTGCTGTTTCAGACCAGACAAGTTTTGGTGGAAGGGACAGAACAAGCGAACAACCGATGTCGGCTGGTTCCCTCGCAATATCCTTGATCCTCTTCGAAAACTGTCAGGTGTGTTTTCAACAATGATGGTTTGAGCACCATTGTATGTGGATGATGAAAATTGCTCTCTGCTCCTTGTCACATACACTGGATTAAAGTGATGTTTGATATTACATCAACTAAGATAACTAGTTATAATTGTGTGAAATCATTTTATGGTTGTTTCAGTGTATTATTTTATTAAAATGTGGCATGCTGGTGCTTCATGACAAATTCAATGAGAGGAAATTTCATTCAAAGGGCTAAATCCCACGCATTTTATGCAGTCGCAGTTGCAACCAGTTATTCTGCTTACAAGATCACAAGCACTGGACTCACCTGGCACATGACCATTGACCACGGAAGTGAGAGACAGTCATGAACCCCCCCAAGGCAACTTTTAAATCTCCATATAACTTAACCTTGGTTGGTAACACTGGAAAGTGATTGAAATTTACCAAAGATGATTACTGTGTGATGGTTTGTGCAACATATTTACTGTGTGGTAATCCATACTCAGATACTTTGAGGGGAAGTGCTTGCATCATCAGAAAGGCATTCATTCTGTTGGTTTTGAGTAAACTGGGGTTGAAAACTGTACTATTTCCATTACAGGTCAAGACATCAGCAAGCCACTCAAGAACAGCTTCATCCATGCTGGCCATGGCGACGTGCTGGGCAAGTCTTGGGGAGACTGCTCTGCAATAGATGAGTAAGTGATGTGAATATTTTATGCATGCACCTCCCTCCCTCTTGCATTCAAATTTACATCTCCATGCTCTTCATTTTTGACTCACATGCGAAGCAAAAGTGAGTCTATGTACTGAGCCGTGTCGTCCGTCCGTCCGGGCGGGCGTCCGTCCGTCCGTCCGTCCGTAAAAAACTTAAACATTGGATTTTTCTCGGAGACTATTAAGTCTATCAACATCAAATGTGGCATGATGGTGTATGATGACAAGGCCTCAAAAAACATACATAGTGACTTGACCTTGCTTCAAGGTCAAGGTCACAGGAGCCATAAATGTGGTCTCAAAAACAGTCATTTTTCACATTTTCCCAATTTTCTCCCACGTTATTGAGAATGGCGACCTTAGCTACAAGTGGTATATAGGTCAAAGCAAGCCCTATCTATTGATACCATTTCGGTTGACCTTGCTTCAAGGTCAAGGTCACAGGAGCTCTTCAAAGTTGGATTGTATACATATTTTGAAGTGACCTTGACCCTGAACTATGAAAGATAACTGTTTCAAACTTAATAATTATGTGGGGCACATGTTATACTTTCATCATGAGACACATTTGGTCACATATCATCAAGGTCAAGGTCACTTTGACCCTTATGAAATGTGACCAAAATGGGGTAGTGAACCACTAAAAGTGACTATAACTCATGGTAGAAAGTGCCAATAAGCACCATTGTGCTTCCTATGTCTTGAATTAACAGCTTTGTGTTGCATGACCTTGGATGACCTTGACCTTGGGTCAAGGTCACATGTATTTTGGTAGGGAAAATGTGTAAAGTATTTCTTTGTGTATGATGTCATTGGTAGGTTTAGTTGTTTGACCTTGACCTTGAAGGTCACCTGAAGGTCAAGGTCATATAAAGGTCAAGGTCAAGCATGTGAGTCGTATGGGCTTTGCCCTTCTTGTTCTTATTTTGTTTTTAATGTCTCATGCCTCTCTTGTTTCCCACTATTTCATTTTTCACTGGAATGTTTTTATTTCTTTCCCTCGTCTTTTCCAACTGCAGTCCTCTTTTGTTCTTGTTCCTGCTTCTTCCATTACTTCTATTTGTTTGTTTGTTTGTTTGTTTGTTTGTTTGTTTGCTTGCTTGCTTGCTTGCTTGTTTTTTCTTTCTTCTCTTCTTTCTTTCACCCAATCCCAGACCTCAAAGTGCTGGGGGGAGATGTGGAGGGGTGACTTAATGACGACTTGCCTCTCCCTGACCATCTGGGACAAAAAATGCACTATCTGTTCCTCTACATTAGTGAGGCAGCGTGTTTGCTGTGCACTGTGACCCATGTTGGGTGAGGAAGGGATGCTGGGGGCTGAGGGAAGCTGCAGCAGCGGCAGCGGCAGCAGCAGCAGTTGACAACAACACACCAGACTTTCTCTAGTGGGAAGGTTACATGGACCCGATCTAACCAATCCACTGTTTGCATGTGTCAAAGAAGTAAACAGTTTCTAGGGTTTATGATTTATATTTTCCCCATATGTATTGTTGTTTTTAGATTAGTTAATTTTGGGTTTGTGACTTCAGTGCTAGCAGCTCATGGGTCAGTTGCATCTTTGGAAAATAAGAAATTCCAAGGGTACGTAAGTACATCTCTGGCATGGCCTTGGCACTGGCGAGCCACTGGACATCTCATCAAGTCGTGTCCCCTCTTTGGGTTCCATGGTGGGTGGGGAGTGCTGGAGATGAACAAGCAGCACAACACCCTGGACAACAGACGACTATCCACACAACAAGGCTGCAAAGAGCCAGTTCTTCAGACTCGAAGAGTACGTCAAGGCCTGAACTCGAGTAAACCTCTGATAACTAGCCTTGTTTCTCTCAGATAAAGGGAAGAAAATCCTGCAGGTAAGCTATCCCCTTTTGCTGTAGCCAGGGGCATGGAGGGAACAGTAGGAGAACCTAAAGGTGTAAAAAAAAAAGCTTAGAAGTAGTGACCTCCTGGTATAAGTAACCAGACAAGCTAATTTCTCCAGTCTGCTCAAAACATCCACTTTGATAGGATTCAAAGTCAGAAGTGGAAATTCATTAGGTCCAGGGACCTAGCAGAACTATCAGAGGAAGAATTGCTGGAGGGTCTAAATAACCAAGGGGTTTGGAGTATCAAAAGGATAATGACAAGATGTGATGATGAGGTCAACCCACCAACACCTGTATCCTCACTTACAACTCAGAGACCCTATTTTCCACCATCAAGGCTGGCCACCTCCACATAACCATAGGCCCCTACATTCCAAATCCCCTCCGCTGCTTCGTGCCAAGCTTTCGGACACTCATCGGGATAGTTGCACCAGCATGTCGCTGTGGGTGTTGTGGCAGTCGAAATTACCACGAGCAAGAGTACAGTAGCAATCCCCAATGCATGAACTGTAGGTAGGCCACACAGGCTTCTCTCGCAATGGTCCAAGATGGCAGGAGAGGGAAATCCAGGGAGTCAGGGTCACTAAGGGCATTCCATTCCCAGAGGCAGATGACTTGTGGAGGCTTCAGGCACGACCCCATCTGGCCGCTCATGTGCAGCAGCAGTTCGGTCTACCAAGTCTGGCCTGCCGTACTGCACTGACTTGACTTGGGTTGAGGGCGACCAGCCTAGGGCAGTAGCTACTTCAAAGCAGTCTGCAGCCGTTCAGACTGCCTCGGGTGCTCAGACTGCTGGTAGAACTGTACTGACTTGACTTGGGTTGAGGGCGACCAGCCTAGGGCAGTAGCTACTTCAAAGCAGTCTGCAGCCGTTCAGACTGCCTCGGGTGCTCAGACTGCTGGTAGAACTGTACTGACTTGACTTGGGTTGAGGGCGACCAGCCTAGGGCAGTAGCTACTTCAAAGCAGTCTGCAGCCGTTCAGACTGCCTCGGGTGCTCAGACTGCTGGTAGAACTGTACTGACTTGACTTGGGTTGAGGGCGACCAGCCTAGGGCAGTAGCTACTTCAAAGCAGTCTGCAGCCGTTCAGACTGCCTCGGGTGCTCAGACTGCTGGTAGAACTGTACTGACTTGACTTGGGTTGAGGGCGACCAGCCTAGGGCAGTAGCTACTTCAAAGCAGTCTGCAGCCGTTCAGACTGCCTCGGGTGCTCAGACTGCTGGTAGAACTGTACTGACTTGACTTGGGTTGAGGGCGACCAGCCTAGGGCAGTAGCTACTTCAAAGCAGTCTGCAGCCGTTCAGACTGCCTCGGGTGCTCAGACTGCTGGTAGAACTGTACTGACTTGACTTGGGTTGAGGGCGACCAGCCTAGGGCAGTAGCTACTTCAAAGCAGTCTGCAGCCGTTCAGACTGCCTCGGGTGCTCAGACTGCTGGTAGAACTTGGCCAGGAAGATCTGGTGAGCCCAGGGGGGCGAGTCAGAGTAAACCAGAGCCCTTCAAGACTTCCAGTGGGAAGTCTTCAGTGAGGGAAAGGTGGACCACCGACCTAAGTGGGAGCGGGACAAGATACAACGGCCTAACCGGTTCGAGCTGCCACAAGATTTGGAGGAAAAGGAGTTTGCAGAACCTCCACCATGATTCTCACAGTCTCAACAACCACCACCCTTATGTAATGAGTATTTTGCAACTGAATTTTTTTTTAATTTGAGAGCAAATTATGAGGAAATCGTACTGTTAATCAGTCAGGTCAACCATGTCGTCCTTTGACTCCAAGAAACCTTTCTTAAGTCGAATGACACTAATCCTTTTCAGGAATATCAGGTTTACTCACATTCTCCATTCACAGACAGAGCTGTAGGTGGTGTATCTATTTTAATGACGGACAGGACCCATACGTACTACTGTTCAACTCAGATCTGCTCTGTACGCCGTATGCTGTATGAATGACCTTGCATGGGCCTGTAACGATCTGTTCCCTTAGTTAATATCCCTCCCAGTGCCACCTTAAACCCCGAGACTTGAATGATCCCGTTCCCCACACCACTCCTCTTGCTTGGAGATTTCAATGGTCACCATTCATTTTGCGGTGGCCCAACCCTTGACAGAAGAGGATAGTTATGGGCAGGATCATCCTTGTACAGAAATTTCTTACTCTTACTTTTAGATAGCGTTCACAATAATATTGACGATACTGAAGGTATCAGCAGGACCATGTCAAAACCAAGTTTTGTTCTAATTTGCACTGGTCACGTGATCAAAATGACCACATGATATTAAAACAACCGTTACAATTTTAATGATAACTCGATGAAGATTGTTGAAATTTGAAAGGCGTGTTTACAAGAGCACAATACAATGACATTTGCACCTGAGAGAGGGAGAGAGAGGGAGAGAGAGAGAGAGAGAGAGAGAGAGAGAGAGAGAGAGAGAGAGAGAGAGAGAGAGAGAGAGAGAGAGAGAGAGAGAGAGAGAGAGAGACAGAGAGAGAGAGAGAGACAGAGAGAGAGAGAGACAGAGACAGAGAGAGAGAGAGAGAGTCAGTCTCAACAAACGTAAGGGAAGAAGACAAACAAGTGAATTAATTTTTCACAAATACATAGAAAATCAGCGCTGTTTTGGAGAAACACACACATTGTTTCTTAGCAAAAACAAAGTGTGAACATTCCATAAAAACTGCTAGTTTGGGGAAGAAAACCTCAAATGACTACATTACTCTTCTGGACATTTTTCAAAGCAACTGAACTAAAATGTGGCTTGGAATATTTGAAATAATATTAGAAAGTGGTCCAGAAATAAAGTTTTCAGAAAAAAAATATTGAAAGTTTTGCATTGAAAACGGGCCCCTGAAGAGCTTAATCTACCACCCACCAGGTTTGTCAGAGCTTTCTCTTAAGCCTGTTTTTAATTGACAAATAAATATTGGCTAATAGTAATATTCACCAAGTCTTGGCAAATTACTTATCGGCAAACATTCGGGGGAAAAATCGGCAACTGTTGCGCCAAGTCTTGGCAAATCATTAGCTTCTTAATAGCTTGACGAAACCAAGCGAAGATCTCGCAAACAAAGGACATTTGCAATATGGCATCGATCGGCATCATGCCCATACCGTACGTGTGCAATGGCTGTAAATGTAAATGAAGCGACATATTTTTCCGCCATTGGGCTCTGAGGGGATCTCATTAATATATCGCGCAAATAGCTATTGGCATTACCTGTCGAGCCAATATCCCAACTCTTGGCAAATATTTGTCAAGACTTGGCAAACACCAGTTAAGAACCGGCTTTACCAATCAAGTTACACAACTTTCGTGGTCTGTCTGCTTGGGGAATAAAGGCGACAAATTCTGGTGAAAAATACTAATAAAGCAAATCATGCGACTAGATGATGAAATCTGAGCTTTCAATTTTATGCAAATTAAATTATGTATTATATTCGAAACCCCTTGTCATTATAAAAAAATTTGAAAATATTCCGAGGCTAGATATGAAACAGAAAATTGTATGAGTGTTAGCAAACAGGTTGAAGCTTCATTTTGAACAAATCCTTTTTATCATTTTCTCTTTTTGTGTATTCATTTTCGGAGGTTGACTATGCTCTTAATAGAGGATATTTATATTTAATTATGGATCTCCGACTTACCTGCTTCTGGGTCATTTATCACTATCAATCCCAGTATATGTTCTCCATTACTTGCGCTGGATTTTTTTCTTGCACGTGGAGAAAGATACTCACAGGAGTGACCTTTTCCAACTCTGCCACTGTCCTTCAAACCTTTTGCTAATCAAAGGCCGTCTCGGTGGAAACTCCAGGAAGCTGACAGAAAAAAGTTTCAGATGCAATGTAAAGACTGCCTCACAGCAGCCACTCTTTATGGCGGCGAGGATCGAGTATCCACAGACACACTGCAGGATATTGCCCTCACTTGCATT
>JAWQFJ010014042.1:5000-11199 GCA_034096865.1 Theodoxus fluviatilis | reverse complement strand
TACGTGCTCAGACCAGTTTACCGCAATGCGGCAAATCATTTCGTGTGGCGGGGGGTAG
The DNA here is from genome assembly GCA_034096865.1 of Theodoxus fluviatilis. Lineage (NCBI taxonomy): Eukaryota > Metazoa > Mollusca > Gastropoda > Cycloneritida > Neritidae > Theodoxus > Theodoxus fluviatilis. The sequence continues at coordinate 11,141 of JAWQFJ010014042.1, read as the reverse complement.
CGACGTCACCTCAGAGGGTTAGTCGGAGGGTGCAGGGGTGCGTTGGTATGCCATGGGGTTCACACATTGTTTAACATGGGTCTAAAGAGCGCGAAAAGTTAGTCGAGCAGTGATTGGGAGTTGGTCAAAGGGCGCGAAATTACTGAGCTCTGATTGGGATTAATCACGTGGCGGAGCAAGCATCGGATCTGATAGCGTGCGTCTGATCAGATCATCTCCGTCGTCTGGATGGGAAGGTTGGGGCGAGCAGTCTGTGCTGCTAACCGTTTAGCCACAGGGTGGCTAAAAAGCGAAGTTGTTTCGCTTTGCTGGAAATCTCTCTGCTGGTGACTTATGCTGAGTCAGCCACGAGAGTGTGGGAAGAGAGAGCCTTGGTTGAGATGAGCGAAGTTTCGCTTTGGGGGCAACACGGCCTGACGAGAATTTGAGGTAATATACATTTGCGACAATTCTTTTGCTATTGGGAAATTGACCGTTGGTTAAGGCAGGAGAAACGGGTCATTCATTGTGCATGAGTGAATTGTGCTTTGAAAATTGAACTAAATCTTTAGGGAAGGTTGTGGAATACCTATCTTAGGTTGAGTCGTGATTTGTAATTCCATTTGTGAACCGGGAGTGTTTAATTTCGACTTACTCGTTCGGGTAAGGGTGCATCGCTCTATGTTGAATCACGTATGTATAAATTCATGGGGGAGAAAGTGTAGTCTCTCATTAGGCACTCGCGTTTGTATGTTTCAGGCTGATGTGGCTTAATACCTACCTATCCACTTTTATAAACCTACGTGTGCGCATTCTATGAGCGCTGGGGTTTCCTCCTCGAGAGTCGGCAAGAACTCTACCTGCGTCGGCATGGGCCAGCGTCGGGATAGGCGAACAGCACTTCGAAAGCACACAGCGTGCTTTTTCTTCGACGGCGGAGAAGGCTATTTTGCAAGTACTCTTTCCAGTAGTAACTCTGGGAGTTACAACTTCGTTAGGATTAGCTGGATGCTATTTCTCTGGGTCTAACGAATACACCGACGGACTGGTGTGTAAGTCCACATTGGCGTGGCCTAAACTGTCAGGGTGAGAGGGCAGATTTAGAGGCGGGACTGTCAGGAAACGCTAGCGTCGTTCACTCGTTTGGTGCGGTGCAACGCGCAGCCTATGTTATAGGGGAGATATATAACGAGGGGTAGTGCGATGAATGGACTGATCTTGTAGGATGAAATATGTCGCGCTAGAACTGATGACCGGGGAGATTCCTGCTGCTTCGGACGGACTTTCCGAATTGTACTGACGGGTTAGCGAGCACGGTGCTTACTGTCAGTGGACACCTCAGGACGGGAGGGAGGGCAAGGGCCTACTCGTCGCCACGGCATAGGGACGCTTGGAAGGGTGCTCTACTGGGACTACCTACGATCTTCTGGGACTTGTCGAGCATGGTGCTCGGATGATGTACTTCCGACGGACTGAAAGAATGAAGGGGTAGTGAGTCGTGTACTAATTTTCTGTGAGGTTGGGTCGGGGTAACTTGGCGTGTGTTGGGTCGGGTTATTCTATGACAGGATTGGAGCGTTCTGGACTGCGAGCGGTCCGGGCGACGAAAAGGGTAAGAAGAAACCTTTTCACCTTTCTTCGCGTGTATACGACATCTATTTCAGCTCACGGGAGCTCGTTTGAATAGGAAGGTCGTGCAAGAAAGAGTTTGCGTGAGTGTGGTTTTTCACGCGCGTCTGAATTGTATCTGTGTGTCTTTCCTCAGTTGCGAGTGGTGGGCGGAAGTACGTCAGCAAGGGGAAGGGGGTGGAGCTAACGGGGGTTTGGGCTCATTGATATGCAGACACGGAACTTGGTGTTGTTGGATGGCTTCGTTGAGTAACTTAGCTAAAGGAGACTGTGAGAGGGGACGGAACAAATCTTTCTGAGGGGATTTGGTTCTTAACGTTCTGGGATTTTTTAGGAAGTTTGGGTGTTTCAACTTAACATTAATTTGTTAAATGTTTCTACAGTGAAGTTGGAGACTGTTGGGAAGTTGGGGAGTTGTAACTTTGTGCTTTTGGGGAGGTGAATGGCTTTAATCTCTTTGGTGAGATTTCTCTCGTTCTTACTGTGAGCTTTTGAACGAGTGGTTGGAAAGTGTGTTTTTTCTCTACCAGAAACTGCGTGGTGATTAAATTCCAGTTTCTGGTGTTTGTATGGTGGAATGAAGAGAAGTGGGGTTTGTTTTACACATTGTTAGTCAGTCTAGTCACCGCTGACTTAGATACTGCTTTTGTGTGAAGTTTTTTTATACTTGAATTTGGTTCACTTTCCCATTGTTGCAAGTTTGTTGTTGTTTGACTTTGCCATTATCAACAGCGGAAGTGCCACCATCTTGTCTCCGCTGTTTGACTTTGTTGATTTCTTTTCTTTTCAAATTTTGTCACTTGCTTGCTCCTTCCTTTGCGGCCCTGTGCAGCGAGGAGGAGTTTTGTTCTTGATTAAACTGTTTGTTTATTTATCCCGATTCAGTGGTCATTATTCACTTGTCTGTTGACATTGTTTGACGTTTGTGGTGTCCCCCCCAAGGAGTGGTGGTTAGGTTTAGATGTAAACCATTGTTTATCTTAAGGTCTCCCTTCCCTTTGACGACTACGTCGTTCATCGAGAAGGAACCTATCATTAGCCAGTAAGGATAAACGCGACAGCAAACATAGACGACTCGACATTCCATACTGCTGACCTCGAATGAAAGACGGCAGCGCATGCGAGAGAAAAACAAGTATTCCGCTACATAGGCCATGACTGTTATTTACAGAGGAAACCGAAAAGTTCAGAATTAGTAGGTAAATGTGTGGGACTTGCCAAATTCGACACTATGCCACCCACGCAAAAGACATTCCCTTCGACTGCTATGCTGGCCACAGAGCTTCTGTGCTTTGCTATGGCGGCTCTCTGTGCAGCTGTGAGAATAAAGTGCACTCTCTGGGTATAGACATGAGTGTCCATAGTTCTGTTCCGGGCAAACAGTAAACGTGTAATGTTGCCCTGTCATTAGTTATTAATAATCAGAAAAAGAGATTTTACTGTTCTAGGTAATGATAATCATGCCCAGAGTTCGTGGTATAGAACCAGGCCAGGCCATTCTTGAAGACGAAAAAATACCATGAGGTGTTTCCGGGAGGCGAAAGGATATCGTGTTTGACGAAGAAACAAAGCGTTTTGTAAAGCAGTCTTTTGTAGCCTGACCAAAAAGGGAAAGAAAGTCTCGCTGCACAGAGGATGATAATAACAGGTACTCAGCATCGCCTCAGAGTTTACGTCATGTTGAGAAGTCACTAATGGTAGTGGTTTACATGTGGAACAGTATAAGTCCATGTTTACACCCTGCAAAATCCCTGCAGATCCTTACAGAGACCATGGAATATAGACCAGAATGGACATCAGAACATTTCGCACAAACCAGCAAAGGGGCATGCAGTCAACGAAAAAGATCTGCTTGCAAAGAAGAAAGTCCAGAATCTTTACACAGTGCACCCCGATGGCACATTGTGCTGCTTGGGGCACGTGTTGTCGAGCTACTGGAGTAAGGCCGCGAAAGCTACGGGTCCCGGCTGATGAAGTGGGCATCTGGTTGTAGCTGCAGTATGTGAATCTCAATCGGTGATCAGCTATACTCCAGGACAAAAGTGAAGTATTTCCTCCAAAATGGATGGCCAAAGCTGAGAATGTCCAATATTCAAGTTCTCAGGTGTCCTCATTCGCGGTGCTTTGACGAAGAGCAGATAACAATACACCATAAACTCTCGTTGAAGGGTGAGAAATACATTGGCGTTCTAATGAATAAGAAAGGAAAGACCAAATCTACCAGGGGACTGCTCAGTTGTTTTCAAGGGCGGGGGTGTGGGGTGGAGTGGGATGGCTGGGGGTAAGCATTTACGCCGTAATCTGTTATGAATATATACGCACATGAATGTCCCTTGATACAACAAAATAAATACCGTATCAGCAATAAACGCCTAGCGATTCCGAAACGATGAGAAATGCATTGGCAGTGCTGTCAAAAGAAGCGCGTCTATGAAAACCAGGAAAAGAAACGTTTTTAAATTGGAGATCAACCAGACGTATTACTAAGTAACCTTAGTAACAACATCAATCCAGCCAAACCACTGAGCTGAAAAAGAAATTAATTATTCAACGTGAAGCAGAGACAGAATGACAGGAGTTGCATCTTTCCACAGATAGATCCGAAAGGAACGCGCGTTCAGCAGACGCTTCTCTTCTCGCCATCAAAACAAGTAATAGCAGTTGCCTCCCCTATCCGCGCCGATAGACTCAGTAAGGTCAAGGCCAACGCCGCAGGGACGACGCTGATTGGTGGATGCCATTCCTGGGCACGCTCTGGGGTGCGTCTCGCATTTCTCTCCCCTCTCTTCTCACGTGTCCCTTCCCGCCAAATCTGGCCTCTGCCCCTGGGTTTGGCAGGAGGCAACCCCGAGGCCGACTCCGGCGTCTCTTGATGACCACTCATGTCTATTCTCGGAATGGCAGCGGCCAGAAATACTCTTTCTTGCCCAGAAAAGCTGTTAATTTGGGAATTTTCTGAACTCTAATGTTCCTTTAATGAGACTGTCAGGTTGTTTGGGAATGCAAGCCCAAAGTCGCCGTTCAATGTTTCAGTGACCCGAGTCAAGCATCACTGTGTGGCTCACGTTTGGAAGTGACACTTTCTCCATGTATTACAGGGGAAAAGAATTGCGGCAGATAGAACAGTAGCAATGAGTTGTTATGATGTAACGATGATAAGTACAACTGACTAAGATCTGACATAACAGCACACCAAGAGGCATGTGATGACGACTACCATTAAGCCTTAAGCGGGCGCTACAGGCTGAACTGATACGCTGTTTTAGAGTTCAGGAGGAACTGCTTACCAGTATTAACACGTATCGATTTGTCAGACTCTGCAATCTCGCATGAGAGAAGGCAAGAGATCTGCTCAGGGATTTCCCAAGGGGGAAAATTAAGGGACCAGAATGCACATTGTCCAACACAGCAGGAGCCGCTCGATGCTCTCCTCTTCAACCAGGGCTCCTGGCTGCTGGATTTTAGGGGCCTATTCATCCAGTAGCTCAGTCGGCCAGAGGGAAAAAATATACAGGAGGTCGGGAGGTCGGATTACGTCAAATCATCATGACTCGAATTTTTACCCTTCGCCATGGAATGGGTTTCGTTTGACATTTGGACATTTTCTTGGATGCTGGTTCCAACATATCGGTCTTTCAAAATGTCTTTTGAAGTGATATGTAGTACACGACCATGAGACTTTTTATTAAGGAGTTATAGGCAGTTCAAGATGAAAGGTTTCTAAATCGAGCGTTAAACTCTGAGGGGATGCATGTCTTCAACTGTTTCATTGTTGTTGTTACTGCTGCTAGTTAATCCGTTTTGTGTCACGTAGAGACCGAATTAGGATATTTACAAACACTAAAGATTCATAGATTAATTGACCAACTTTGAATCTCACTTCAATTTCTGCGCTTTCTCAAATCGGCAGGTGTGGTGCGATACCCATTTCGAGGTGGAGGTCACATTAGTGTCCAACATTATCAGAGATACGGGTCCGGTAACTCATGCAGCTTGCCTGTGATCCACATCACCCAAGAACACCGAGAGCCCATTCACGCTAGGAAAAAAACAGGTCGTTGATTCTCCGTATCCTTCCCTTAGAGACATTTCTTACCCAGCTTTTCTTGCGGAGCCATCTTGGTTATGGTGCTTAGCGTGCAGGGGAAGGGTGTCAGTCCAAGAATTCCCACCACAGGCACTGGGGAAATATAAAGCTTGGTCAGTAGCCATTGCACGCACATCAATGCTGGGCCTCAAAAAACATTGTTCTTCTCGATAGAGGAACTGACTGATGCAGTGCAGTTTTCCTCATCTAGGAGCAAGAACCGTGTTGATTGGTTCGAGGTTCGAAAGCTTGTGAATGTGTGCATATTGAGATTCATAAGACATTTTGCTTTTGACGTTGTGAATAATATTTTGGGGAGGTACTTTCGAACATGTATTTTTGTTGTTCTGTTCTATTTAATAAACATTTACTTTTAATGATATCTGGGCGAAAAGCAAGTGTCGCGGAATTGTGGAGGTTGTAGAACTGCATAAAGTTTAATACTT
>JAWQFJ010014040.1:0-34678 GCA_034096865.1 Theodoxus fluviatilis | reverse complement strand
AGAGAGAGAAGGGGGTTGGACGGGGGGTGGGGGCAGGAGGAGGGAAGAACAGGAAAGCAGAAATACATTTTTGTTGAGTCAGATACATACATGCAGATGACATTGAGACATATTCAAGACAGTCGACAAGAACAGTAAACAGGCAAGTATGATATCGCCACTAGATTGGTGCACACATACACGCACGATACAGGTATAACAATGACACATTTCAAGATATATACTATTTGTGAAGTACTGTTAGCAAAAGAACATTCGCACATATAGACAAGTAATATCACACACACACACACACACACACACACACACACACACACACACACACACAGACAAGACAGAGGTACTGACATACCCTACGAAAGAGCGGGCGAGAGAAAAAGAGAGAAAAAGTCATACACAGGAAACAGTGCAAGTGAGATCAATGCAAGGTTACTTTCAGCATCCACATGCAAGTCCTGCTGCAGCGCTGGAAGGGAGACAGGAGAGGAGAGACTCGATTAATTAGAAACTCCCATTAAATCATTCAGCACATGGAGACCAGGCGACGGATCACGCAACTATCAAAAGACGGTAGTCAATGGCAAATCCATAAATCAGCCGCCAGCCCGTGCCCCAATCGTGTCCCTCCAAGATCAAAGCGACAGGCACCGCCAAAGTTAACTCACCTTGACTTTTCTCTTTCTTGATCTTTTTCCTTGTCGTTGTCGTCTGGTCATCGTTGAGCAGAGGACTCAGCCTCGTCTTGTCTCTTCTCGTCTGCAGCCGGGCTGAGACAAGGAAGGAATTGACAGATCGTACTCGGCGCACGCATCGAACTCTTCGCTGGTTCCGAGAGCGTCTGCTCGGATAGCGTCGAAGGGGAATCTGCTGCTTTCTGTCTCGTGGGACATGGGTCGTCCACCGCCCAGCCAACCAGTGACAGCCACGCGGGAGGAAAATAAAAATTTCAATAAGCGTCCCAGGCCAATGTTCGCATGAAAGGCCGCGTGCTGACTGGGGCTGGCTTTTCACGTGCCTCAAGCAGGTTTTGCGCGAAAGGCAAAAATTTCACCAACCTTCCCTTAACCCTCCCCCCCCCCCCCCGTCCCTCTCTCTCTATCTCTCTCTATCTCAATATATATATCTCTCTCATTTTTTCCTCTCTAACTCCCCATGCCCCTATTTATGTGTACCCTAGCACACCCGACCGCGATATTGCCTTTCCCATAGTACTTAGGCACAGTCTCGCCTAAGCCACGCCCCCCGGGTCCTTGCGCAACATTCAGCACTGCTTCAAAACCTCCCCCATGGCGTTTCAAACTACACACAACATGTTTGTGTGACTGTGGTAGCATCTCCTGAAAAAAAAAAGTATAAAGGATTAAATAGATGGAGAACAATTGACTGTCAAGTGTCAAAACAATAGATCGAATAGATGGAGAGAAATTGACTGTCAACAGTGCATGTCGCCATTTGCATGCAGTTTGTAACTTTTATCAGTTTCTGTGTTTTGTTTTAGACAGTTTCATACTTCAAAAGTCCGACATTGAGTCAATTATTCAGTGTTTGAGGCAGATATCACTTATCAGATCTGGTTTACTGATTACAAATCAAATTCAAATGAATTTTAGCCGGCTATTTCTGATCAAAACACAGTGAAAGACTGAATACTTTGCCAGTCACACTGGTGCGTGAGAGACTCAAAAAATAAACACAATTGTAGGTTCACTTGACATTAATTCTTACCTCAAGAGCAGGTAGTGATTTCTCATCAACTTTACTAGGTTCTTTCAGCTTTGCAAGATTTGGACAGAACGAGCAAAGTCTCAACTTCGCCATGATGCAAAGATCTTTCAAAGTTCGCAGACGGAAGTGACGTCTCTCAGTGTTGGAAAACATCGAGCATGCGCAGTGACGCATTTCAGGCATGCGCAAGGACCCGGGGGGCGTGGCTTAGGCGAGACTGTGCCTAAGTACTATGGGAAAGGCAATATCGCCACCCGACCTACCTTTTATCCTCATCTAGCGTTTTACATACCCCACCCACCTCTTTCAGTCTGCCCCAATGTCTCCACCCCACCCCGCCCGATTCCCAGCTCCACCCCGCCTAGTAAATCCTCCCTCGCTCCACCCCACTTAAAATCTTGCTCTTCGTGCAGATCGTGCAAGCAGCAACTGTTGACGGCGAGCACACGCTCTCCTAATCACGCACCCGGGCTTCATATCGCCATGACGTTGCCAAGCCGACAGATAAAGTTATGGCCGTGACGCAACAATCGCAGTTTGTGCTTTGCCCCGTTGCTATGGCGACGACGCCGGGACATCCCGGGTAGAGGAGGTGGGAGATAAAGCGAACATGAGGCATCTGCGAGCGGCGCCGGTTCCTGGGCGAGTGGGCACGCTAGCTGAATTATTGACTGATGAGAAAAAAGTGCCCCGGGGCGTTTTGCTGAATGTGTCGGCAACACAATACGGAGATGGCTTCTATGCCTTGTCACCCCGAAGAATCGATTTTTCCCAATCAAAGTCCTGCCTGTCTGCTGTGAGGGGAGATGGTCCGGCGAGGGGGTGATGATGGAGGCAGCAAAAGATGCTTTGTCCAAGCTGCCCGACTGGAACAAGTCCAGACCTGAAGTAAATTGACAATCTATATAGAAGATGCTGTGTAGGCTGTGTGGCTTCTTTTTTCAAACACAGAAGGGCCAGGAAGTGTTGACAGAAATAGCAACCGTTACTATGCACGTACAAAGGAGTGTTTTTTCCATCTTCACACTCTCCACAACTGTGTCATAAGTCCACACTGTGCTCTGCCAAAATATGATTACAGAACAATAAGTATATGCATCCAACACTCTATTTAAATTAAAAAACCCAGACAATGTAAGTTTGTTCAAAAGCCATCTTACAACATATCATATCAAATGCACAGGCGCATGAACTAACAAATAACCAAGCAAACGAAAATAATCCTCACAGTTTGTCTATTCTATTTCACTAGTCCTGCACGAGTAGCGAGCAAAGCTAATCTCTCCATGTTACTATATATGGTCTGCTCGTTAGAAAGTGTTTTCACACGGACATGCCTTGATGTTTTTCTGTAACAAAGCACACCACTCAACCTTACGCCATCGATATAACACGTGCTAGTCTAAGCCACTCTTCTGCACAATTGGAACGATGCAGACTATTTTGTCTCTTTCAGAGAGTGACACACCTCACGTGTTGTCACGGTCTGATTCACACAGTGGTTCACATCGCTTCAGTGTGGGGCGCATCCTTGTTCCCATTTGATTCCGACAATGGCTGAAAATTAGTCTATTTATGTCTGTACTAGGATAACGTACGCAATGTCATGTGCGGAGTCATACAGCCCGAGATGCTGTTATTAATGGCACGCTATTAAGGATGCACGGTCTGTAGAAAGGCATGTTACACATGTATGTATTTGAAAACTTCCAAGGATTCCTTCCATGGCCCCTACAAGTGACCAATTTGTGCGGGGACGTGGGCATTCATGGAGTGCAACTGATATTTGCTCCTCAATCTCTAGTTCTCGCCATATGTCTCCCAATGACAGTTCACATGCCAACTCCATCACCATTGCAACTGCGATGAAGTAGATGATCAATCGGCAATATTGGATAGCATCACACAGTAGCAAATGTAACGTCTAACTCATTTTGGGGAAGGCGCCACACGGGGAAAAACTAAAACATAGTATTACTGAGACTTTCAACCGCCAACAAAACTGTCTGTTAATGTTATGAACCGGCCAATTTGGTCACTATTGGCTTCTACACCGCACCTTCTTTGCTGCCTCAGTCAGAATACTGTCCTTGTCCGCTATGCTTACCTCCATCCATTCCACAACAGTGCTATACTCTAACGTTCCTGCCATGTGCTTTTCGAGCTTGTTTTGACAAACACAAACACCCCTCCAAAAATATTTCAAGTCGAAAATTAGGCAACCTAATGTTTATTTGGCTATTTCAACTGACTGAGATATAGCTCGGTTATAAGAGTCGTAGTTGGATTATTATCTGTTAAAGTGACTACTGTTTATTCATCTATCTTCTAGCGTGAACTACATGCTCCGATTGCCTGATGGAATGGTGTGGTATTCCTGTTTTGCATTGGGAGTGCCCTCGGCTCTGCTTCCAGATGTACAGTCCTCCATCTCAAGTGGAGGACAGTAATCATTTTGAATAAAGTACGCACACAGAGCGTTTGTACCATCTCTCTATGTCCAAGACCCGAATTTTCTCCAATGCCAAAGAAATCGAAAGAAAACGAAGCCCAGGTCGTCGTGAAGTGTGCATGTTTATTGGACACGTCCCTTGCAAACTCTGTCTGAGACACTGTTGTGTTTTTATATATTGCTTTCTCTCAACATTTACAATGCATCCCTTGTTACGTTCCTTTTGAATAATTCAAAACATTCGTAATGATCACCCTGAAGGACTTTGTCAGTGCAAACAAATCAAAGCTTGTAACCGTAAGACCCTGAAAATGTTTGGTATGCAGATTATGTAACCAAACCATTTCGTGGAGTATGTGCAGATCCTGGTAATCTCTAAATATAATGCTCTTCAGTGCATTCCTTTCTCAGTGCCCAACCGTTTGCACTGGCGTCTTTGCAAACTGGATTTGTAACAGCAGTTTGGTCAGACTATGTTGACATCTTTTCCTCGTCAGTACTGCCATTGTGATACATGGGTGCGTCTGCTATGTAGACAATATGTAATCACACTCATCCTGATATAAATCTAGATTTTAGCCACGATTCAAAGTAGACTGGCGGTCAGAGAATGTCTACTCAATGCAGATTAAGGTATGAGTCACAACAGCTTCCAAAATGGTGTCCAAACAACAGGGAGACTTTGGATAAGGAATATGGTGATGCCATGGTTGCAGTTCATGGGAGAAGCAGTGGCCAGAATGAATACATCTGGTGGTGTGTGGGTACAGTGGGTGCCCAAGCGCCATATTTGATTTTGGAGTCTAGTCTAGAGTCCAGAAGAACTGATTTGAGATACTCTGCTGAGAAGAAGTGGGCTCGTCTTCGTGCTCTCGTTAGAATACACCAACTTTATTATGTCTTTGAATATTGTTTATGTCCCAGAACATTCCCATGCATGATCATGTAACACTAATTAGTGCAAGTCACGCCAGAATCAGGAAAAACAGAACAATCGAATATTACATTGCCCTAGTGTAGTCCATTTATTACTCCAGTGCGTCACTGACAGCGCGGTGATAAGACTGAATTGCAGTGGACATTTCTTAGTATGTCTGCTTTTCTTAAAAAAGAAGTAAGCAATATCTAATTATTATTGCCTGCAATAGGCACAAACATAATGATGAGAAGTATACTTCATAGCGTTTTTGAACAGCCGCACACTATTTGGTGAAGGCTAAATAAAAAGGAATGTAACCTACAAATAGGTGTTTGGATTGCCAAAGAATTGGGACGAATACTTCAATCAAGAGAGCCTTTCAATATTTCAAGATGACTAGGACACTTTAGACACACACATACGGGTACTAAAGCACTCTTGCCGGCACGCGCTTACATACACACACGCGCACATTCACATACAGGCACATACATATACACACATGCCCAAGCATGTATATGGATACACACACACACACATGCGCGCACGCGTGCATACACACACATACAGACACACATACATACATACATACATACACATAAACGTACACACATACCCACATACATAAACACAAACGTATACGTATACCCACACATACACACACGCACGAAGCATGCACAGACAAACACACACAGTTACATACACATTCGCACACACACACACACACGTACAGATGCACATACATATAATACACACACACGCGCGCGTACACACACACACACATACGCTCACAGAAGCACGCACACACACAGACATATACACACGCACGCATGCACGTAAACACATACACGCGCGCGTACACATATGCACACATACACACACATACACACACACGCACACACACACACACACACATACTCACGCGCACTCGCGCACACACGCACACATACACAAAGAGAGAGAAAGAGAGAGAGAAAGAGAGAGAGAGAGAGAGAGGGAGAGAGGGAGAGAGAGAGAGAGAGAGAGAGAGAGAGAGAGAGAGAGAGAGAGAGAGAGAGAGAGAGAGAGAGAGAGAGAGAGAAATAATAACACCTCCCCGAATAGCATACTCACGTACACACACACACACACGCACGCACACACACGCAAACAAACACGCACACGCAGGCCCGTGCGCGTGTACACACACAGACGAAGAATTGGGATTGGACTGAGTCGTTCTGAGTTTATCGGCTTAGACGACGATAAAGTCTAATCCTAGGGGGGGGGGGGGGGGGTTTCTGTCACGACTCAGTTTTTTATTATGGGGGGGGGGGGAATTTATAAAGAGAAATGTTGTGGCATATGGTGTAGATGGTCCAGCATGCTAAGGCGTTGGGCTTTGCAGCGAGGCGCTGTGCCGTGGTTCAATCCCAGGGGCGGGAGAGATGGGAAAAAAGTTATGTTGATCGAGGAAAATTGCTGCGACCCTGTCTTGTCACTTTGTCTGGTATGAATGTGTGCATGATTGTGCATGAATGCATAGGTGAACATCGATTGATGCACCTGTTGGTTAAACGTCTTTACGTGCCAACAAGAATGAAAGTTGTGATGTCTGTGGGATCTTCCCAGAAATCCATGGTGTTTAGTTTACGGCATATGGTGGTACTTTAAGTCCACCTCGCCATATGGTACAAGGTCAGCACTTGCTGACTAGGCATATTCCAGAACGTTTTGCACGTGCTTTTTATGTTTTTTGGTTCTGCAGTGGCTCGAGCAGAGCGTTCTTTTCGTGCATGATTAGATTGTTAACGTTCCGCATCACTTATAAATAGAGGGATATAATGGATTGATAAGAAGATAATTGACTAAGCGCTTTAGTGTTAAGCCGCTGGGCGTTTTTTTTTAAACAGTGGTTTAATTTGAAGTAATTGTTTTGATTTCTTTGAAGTGTTCTGTCGTGTTTTCAGTTAGTGAGAGTGTTGGTTGAAAGATAATTGAGTCGATTGTTTATGTTTTCGGTTTGTGGAGTTAATTGTCTTTGAATGTGATTAGTGACTGAGGAAGGATTTTCCCTTTTTTATTTTTTTTCACTGTCCGGTTGGGGTCGAGCCACGTTCCACCCACCCCAACCGTGACAGCTCGGCATGAGCTATCTTTGTGTAACCTGTAATCTTTGGTGTCACTCTCTGAAAGAGACAAAATAGTCTGCATCGATCCAATTGTGCAGAAGAGTGGCTTAGACTAGCACGTGTTATATCGATGGCGTAAGGTTGAGTGGTGTGCTTTGTTACAGGAAAACATCAAGGCATGTCCGTGTGAAAACACTTTCTAACGAGCAGACCATATATAGTAACATGGAGAGATTAGCTTTGCTCGCTACTCGTGCAGGACTAGTGAAATAGAATAGACAAACTGTGGGGATTATTTTCGTTTGCTTGGTTATTTGTTAGTTCATGCGCCTGTGCATTTGATATGATATGTTGTAAGATGGCTTTTGAACAAACTTACATTGTCTGTTTTTTTTAAATTTAAATAGAGTGTTGGATGCATATAATTATTGTTCTGTAATCATCTTTTGGCAGAGCCCAGTGTGGACTTATGACACAGTTGTGGAGAGTGTGAAGATGGAAAAAACACTCCTTTGTACGTGCATAGTAACGGTTGCTATTTCTGTCAACACTTCCTGGCCCTTCTGTGTTTGAAAAAAGAAGCCACACAGCCTACACAGCATCTTCTATATAGATTGTCAATTTACTTCAGGTCTGGACTTGTTCCAGTCGGGCAGCTTGGACAAAGCAACTTTTGCTGCCTCCATCATCACCCCCTCGCCGGACCATCTCCCCTCACAACAGACAGGCAGGACTTTGATTGGAAAAAAATCGATTCTTCGGGGTGACAAGGCATAAAAGCCATCTCCGTATTGTGTTGCCGACACATTCAGCAAAACGCCCCGGGGCTCATCCAACCCAAGGTGACGAAACAAGTAGCCCGCCACAAATTCGTCGACCACCTCTCACTTCTGTACAGTAAGCTTGTTAAGTGAAAAATTACCATGTTACACTAGAGAGCGCTTGGAAAGCGCAAACCTCCGCCAAGGCAGCCACAGCGGTGGAGGTATCTCAGCAACTCTTCCAATGGCCTGTGTGATTCAGGAAGCATGTTCTGCTGGCAGGGCCTGACGCTGTGTAGTTTAGTTCAATCTAGCACCTGCTAGCGGTCTCTGAGAGTGAAACGCACACGCCGGCTAGCAGCACACGCTGGCCGAGGGCGATAAAATATATTCTTATGTTTCCAATTCCAAAACGAGATAACAGGCAACCTCCAAAATGTTATGGATCGGTTTTTGGGTAGAACCTAACCTTGCACCAAATTGCATCAGACTGTTTTGAAGTTGTTTAGTTATTTTGCCAAAGACCGAACGAACTATTAAACTAACGAACTGACTGAAAAACACAGCCTCCTTGGCAGAGGTTTTATATATATATATATATATATATATATATATATATATATATATATTTATATAACTTTACACCAGCCGCTGCTGAAGTATTAACACATATTTACAAGTGCAAAAACAGATGCGGGCGGGTTTTTTAGTACTCGCATGGGCTTTTTTCTACTCCAGTTATGTTCGAAGATGAATTTGTATGAAATGAACAAACACACAAACAAAACGTTCTGGTGGATAACAATACAGGTTTTTGAACAAAGGAAACAGATGCTTATGGGGAAAACGAAATGAAAAGGACAGAATAGATTTTGCCTTCTCTTGTGACTAGCTTGGAGAACAGACCAGACGTATTATGAACAAATGTGCACAGAATTTCCACGAGGAAAATTGATGACACGTTCTGCTGTTGAGATATATCTCTCTTTCTCGTTGGTCTCATATGAACGTGTTTAAACTGCTGTCTTAATTTCCTTTGTTTCCTTATCTTCACCTTTCCTTTTTCCTTCCTTCTGGGTTTGCAGTCTTTGTTCTTTTTCTTAAAAGCTGTTCTTGTTTTTGCTGCTTCTTCATGTTCCCTCAATTATTCCCGTAGACTGCACATTTACCTGTTTGTTTGTTTCATATCATTCTATTCCTTCAGTTTTCATCCATTCTTTGAAAGCGTCTTTCCATGTACCCTCTTAGCTCAGGTTATATCTTCTTCGACTCCCACCTCTTTTACACTTCTACTTCTCTTCTTTCCTCTTTTTCTTTCTCTATCAGTGCGCTTATTTATGGCCTTCATTCCTTCTTTATGCTATTTTCTTTCTTTCCTTTCCCCTTTCCATTTCTTTACATTTCCTTCACCTTCCTGTCTTTATCTTTTTCTGTTCCAGTCCTCCGCCAACATTTTCCTTCTCTTGCCTCCATATCTCTGCATTTTTCATGCTAGCACCGTGACGTACACACGGACAACGTGCGTGTGTAGACATGCTCTTTTAATCAAAGGTTTCAGTCAGTGATAGACCAACCGTGAACATCTCAATCGTTTACGTTACATTTCCACCATCAGCTCGCCTCACGGCACCGAAAAGAGCGGGTTAAAGACACGAGTGGCATGACCACAGAGTTATCGATCATTGGGGATCGATACTCACCTTCCACTACTTGATCAGCATGCTGTGTTTGGAAGACATCCCAAAAGAAGAGACAGTAATCAATACTTTGCGCCTTTACGCGCTAGTGACAGGTTTAATGTCTTCATGGATTTACAGCCCCGTTTGATGTGAATTTACGAAATACAAGTAGTGATATTCTGCTACAGGACCTTTTCTTGAACTAGAGATCACCATTTCTTTGCAAATAAATGGAAACATCCATGTTATCAAAAGCACGAATATGCAGAACACAAATAAAGAAAATCTGCCACAGCACCTTTTTCTGAACTATGATGACAATTTCCTTGCAAATAAATTGAAACTACCGTGTTATCAAAATTATATTTTACGTCAAACGCACATGATGTTTACGATGAAGGGAAACAATGTTGTGGAGTAAAATTAAGAACATGGAGACGTTTCTCAGGGATTTAACTCATTACTTAAAGAAAGCATGAGGAGCGCGTGCATTAACTCTCGACAGCATCAGGAATATCGGAAACAGATATGATTATGTCAGACATTCCCATCATCTCTCTCACCCTCTAGTTCACCACGCACTCCCTTTCAAACGTACTTTCTCCCTCTCGCCCTCCACCTACAGCTCTACATCTTCTCCTTCAAATGACATCCACGTCCTGCTCTCTTCATGACTTACTGCCCGGCACATGCTTTCTATAGATCTGTCCCCTGCACTCAGACACCCCGCGTGTCATCGCAGCAAGAACCGTCATGGCATTCACTCGAGACCGTAGAAGGAGCACCTCTACCCAACCGTAAAACTCCTAAACGTCCGCGCAAAAGGTAGTCTCTACCGAAGGACAAAAGAGCTCTCCCTGCCCTTTAAAAATCCAGGGCGGGGGTTGCCGCCCATGTCTAGGTGGCGCCACCAGTTTCACTGGAGTGTTTACAAAAGCCGACTACGTCCATGAAACGGTCCAGAGACTTTGAAAAGTTGACACGAGCAATCCGTGACATAAAAATCGAATGCGGGCTTTCCAGATCAGGGTGCATGATTCTGAAAGGAAGCTCGGCTGCGCTCTGACAAGGGCCAACAAATCAGGCAGGTATTTTAGACAGCTTGTGGTGACAAAAAAGTCTTGACGGGATTTTGCCGAGCGCCAGTGTAGCAGTTCGGATGTGTTGCTTTTCACATTCCACTTCAATAGAAAGCCGTCACATACGACTATGGCAGCCAACGGCCAAAAGATTTATGACCTATTCCTTGATCATGTGAAAGTGACGGAAAGACTGGCGTGGAAATGTCTTTCATTTCGACGAATCAATGGACCGATCGCTGTGATTCTTGGCGAGCACCGCCGAATAGAGTAAGCAAAACGCTTAAATGAACACACAGCAGACAGAAGATCAGACTGGATTTCAGTTGCTATTGATCCTTTAGAAATACGAAAAGCTTTCCTTGCAATGAACTGGAAACAAACTGGCGGCACTTCATGCTCGAACAAAACCTCTATGGCAACCCAACATGTTGCGGTATGTACCTCATTGACCTACGGACATGATCAAACGAAGTCAGCATATTCGTAATATGTCAAGGAGAAAAATGATGTCGAACATTTGAGGAGCAAGCAGGAACTTGAAGAATCGTGTTTGTAAGTTTTCTGTGTACCAGTTCATTATGTAGGAATAGTGGAAGGCTTCATTGACTGGATTACAGAGACACTGCTAATGTAGGCATTTTAAGTCAAAGCAGCTGTCCTGCTTTAAACTGCTTGTCAATGCTTATTATGGGAAGAAACGCCCAGAGAAAGCCAAAGAGTTGCATTCCACTAGAAACCGTTGTGCACAGCCGAGACTTTGCAACTGTTTACTGGCAGGCAAGTAGTTCGTGAGCGCACACCGTAAAAGGGAAACCAAGTCAGACAGGAGAAAAATGCAAATGTATGGAGGCAGCTAGTGAGTTAAGGCAGGCAGGCAGGTAGGCAGACAAACAGGCACATAGGCACTCAGGCATGCATGCATGCATGCAGACAGAAAGGCACGCAGGCAGAAAGACACGCAGGCAAGCAGATAGGCAGGCAGGCAGGCAAACAGACAGGCAGGCAGGTAGGCAGGCAAACAGACAGGCAGGCAGGCAGGCAGACAGGGAGGCAGAAAGACAGGCAGGCAGACAAGCAGGTAGGCAGGCAGACGGGGAGGTAGAAAGACAGGCACGCAGACAGGCAGGCAGGCAGGCAGAAAGACGGGAAAGCAGGCAGGCAGGCAGGCAGACGGGAAAGCAGGCAGGCAGACAGGCATTTAGGCAAATAGGGAGAGAGAAAGACAGATAGGCAACCAGGCATGCAGGCAGGCAGGCAAGTAGGCAGATAAGGAGGCAGAGAGGCAGAAAGGCAGATTGGCAGGCAGACATGCAGGCAGGCAGGCAGACATGCAGGCAGACACACTGGTTGACACGTGAGCAGACAGGCAATCATTCATACAGACAAAATGTTGACATATTTTGTCAAGGACAACATTTACCAGTCAAAAACATGATGATGAATGGAGTTTAACAGCCTATCCGCTTTTACAGGTTTTGCAAGGCCATTGATCGCGAAAAGTCACAAGAACTGGCAGACTAAGTGCACGACAAACCGCGATTTTCCTATTCACTCGCCTCTCATGTGTCCATATCAATCAAAGCATTAGAACACATGCGATCCTTAGTGTGACGATAACAACAACAACAACGAGGACGACAATAACAACAACGATGACCCCATCGACGTCACGAATTGAAGAGCACGTTCTCTTCCAAAGTTGCATGTTGTGTGTTTGCGTGCATCTCTGTGTGTGTACATGTGTGTGTGTGTGTGTGTGTGTGTGTGTGTTGTGTGCGAGTATGCGAGTGTGAGTGCGTGCGTGCGTGCATGCGTGCGTGCGTATGTGCGTGTGTGTGTGCATGTGTGTGCGTTGTGTGTGCGAGTAGGCGAGTGTGCGTGCGTGCGTGCGTGCGCGCGCGCGTGTGTGTGATGATGCGAGTGTGTGTGTGTGTGTGTGTGAAATGAAACTTTTTTTCTTTTCCTGTAATATCAAGTAGTAAGCTGAGTGAGAATATACATTTTTTCTCTCTACATAAATTCACATCATACTGACACTTCCGAACGATTGCTTTCACAGTTCTCCCGCCGACTGTGACCACGTTGTAGTCCGCAACATCGTGCTACGCAAATATCATCTCACATGCATAATGATAATGAGACAGTACACACACACACACACACACACACACACACACAAACACACACAAACACACACACACACATACACACACATTCGCACGCACACACACACGCACGCACGGAAGCGCGCACGCACGCACGCACGCGCGCACGCACGCAAGCGCACTATCTGAGTAGCAAAATTGCACCCCAAAAAATTGTAGTAATAGTAGCTGCACCACCTGTAGCAGCAGTCACACAGGGAATAGTAGCATAGCACCGCCATCGTATTAGAACTAGTAGTAGTGATTGTGGTAGTTGCAGTGGTAGCGATAGTAGTTGGAGTAAAAGTAGTAGTAGTAGCAGTAGTAGTGGTAGTAGTAGCAGTAGTAGTAGTAGTAGTAGTAGTAGCAGTAGTAGTAGTAGTAGTAGTAGCAGCAGCAGCAGCAGTAGTAGTAGTAGTAGTAGCAGTAGTAGCAGTAGTAGAAGTAGTAGTAGTAGTAGTAGTAGTAGTTGTAATAGTAATAGCAGTAGCAGCAGCAGCAGCAGCAGCAGCAGTAGTAGTAGTAGTAGTAGCAGCAGCAGCAGTAGCAGCAGCAGCAGCAGTAGAAGTAGTAGTAGTAGTAGTAGTAGTAGTAGGATTGATGGTAGTGGAAGCAGCAGAAGCAACATTAGCTAATGGTTGTAGTTATAGACATAGGAATACATGCACAAGGAGGCGGAGAAGGAAGCAGAGGAGATGAAAGAGAAGGAGCAGCAGCAAAGACTCCAGCAATGACAGTAGAAGAAAATGATAAATTACGTCGGTTAGAGAAAGGGGGGGGGGGAGGGGTAAGAGGGGGGGAGGTAGGGGACGAGACAAGAAACAATAGAAACTGAAATAGAAACACAAGACGAGAACGGAAAGAACAAGAAAGGACAGGTATGTTTTCCTATTTCCTCGACGACGGAAACAAGCAAACTTTCTCATCCAGCCTAGACAGCACGCCACGCAGCCAATCAGAGGGCGGCACGAGGACGACAGGCGATCGAAGAGGCGTGGCTGGGGCACCGTGGTTGCTAGGGGCAACCGGTACACAAGGAGAACTGCTGTCCCACTTCTCTCCCTCGCATACCCAAGTTGCTCTCCACCCTTGTCAGGACCAAATGAACCTCACACGGGATTAAGCACGTAACAAATATGTTTGCATAGTCTCCATTGGACTTTAAGACTCGATCAATGAGTGCTTGAATGCTCTGCGCGCGGCGTAAGACTGAAGTATGTTGAAACGAAAAGCGGGTTTTAAGTCGGCATTTTAAAGTTATAAGAATAGCCTGATGAGTGTGTGTAAAAGAAACTTGGGTTATTGCATCATCGTATCGTTATGTTGTGCGTATAAATTGCACGGAGTGGTTTTGATTAAGTTTCGACGTTAGATTTTTGTCTTCTCGCACAAGCTTTATTTCACTCACTCACAAGCTTGCTTTTTTTACATGTATTCATACTCACTCAACTATGTAATCCTGCAGTTATTCATTGACTTATTGCTTGTTCACTCGTTTCAACCACTGCTGTTTACTTTATCGCCATTTGAACGTCACAAAGAAGATGTTTTAAAAAATCCAAATGTCGACAAAAAAACAAGTGAAAGAATACAGTAAGTGAAGTTTTCAAGTCAAAGGCACGCAAAAAGAAAAGAAACCAAAATTTTTCTTCTGACTTTACATCAGGCGAAAAAAAGTATATTAAAAACCAAAAGAAAACAAGTTTTCAAATAGAATGAATTCCCCAAAGAGAAATGTCCCCTAGATATATGCTGCCATGAATCTTAGATGTGTTGGCGTTTCAAGCCGTAAAAAGTTACAAACTCTACAGAACTCCAGTGTTGGCAACCAACTAAACCATGTATGCCAACACGCAGTTCTGTAATTTTTTTTAAGCAACTGAGCCACATGGTCGTTTGAAATGGCTACTACATCTCTCACTTTTGCTGTACTGTACAAAACTATCAGCACACAATGTATAGATTCTAGCAGTGATTGCTGGTAGATTGCCTTATCGGCTGCCTTTGCTACTCACAATGGAAATAAAATTTCAGCCATGGGAAACTGTCTTTTGATGGCTAAGGGAAACATACAAAACCCGTCCATTTTCGTGGTAACAACTGCACGGGAATAAAACACCAGAACCTCTTTTATCAGTGACGAACAGTTCAAGTATGCAGAAAAACCTCATGTTCGAATATAGCTTCCATTCGTGCATTTTGCAGAAAATATGAGTGAGTGAGTGAGTGAGTGAGTGAGTGAGTGAGTGAGTGAGTGAGTGAGTGAGTGAGTGAGTGAGTGAGTGAGTGAGTGAGTGAGTGAGTGAGTGAGTGAGTGAGTGAGTGAGTGAGTGAGTGAGTGAGTGAGTGAGTGAGCGAGTGAGTGAGTGAGTGAGCGAGTGAGCGAGTGAGCGAGTGAGCGAGTGTGCGAGCGAGCAGACAATCAAGTGAGCAACTGAGTGAGCGAGTGAATGATTGAGTGAGAAGGTGGGCGAGTAAGTAAGTGAGTGACAAAGTGAGAATGCGAGTTATTATGTGAGTTAGCGAGCGAGTAAGCAAATGAGTGAACTGGGAAGGACTCGAATGAATAAGTGACTGATAATGTTTTATGAGTGTATGCGTATATTCGTCTGGGCTCTTTTTGCCTGCATGTTATCTCTGTGAGCATGTAAGTTGTTGTTTTTTCGAATGGCATGTTAGTTGTGGATATTTATATGCAAGTCAATTGATATCAGGTGAAACTATTGCAGTCATTACCACTCTTAATAACGTACCATGTCGCATGTCGAGTGAAACTCTCATGAATGAAATAGCTGGGATCACGGCTCCCGAACGCGTGAGCCAAACCGTTCATCACTCTAGCAGACATTAGCACTATCACATGCTGTGCACACTGTTGATAAATTACCGCGATCGGATCAGCACCTATTGTTGTGCTGAGAAGACGATTATCCTGCTGGTGCTTTACTTCACGAAAACCGTGCAAAATGTAGTGCGAAACCATTAAAGAGAGTGGAGATGACAAGGAAAATTGAGTGATTGTGAGGAACAGTTGGGTGGGGACGAGGTTGAGGGAGGTGGGTGGGGGTGGGGTGGGGTGCGGACCAAAAAGTATGGAGGGGTGGGGTTGGGTGGGGTGGGTTGGGGTGGGGTGGAGTGAGGTGAGGGAGGTGGCTTGTGTTGGAGACGGTAGGTAGAGTGGGTGGGGTGAAACAATACTAGGGTATCGCGTTATTTTGTATCAGGCGTGTTTGTTTGTCTGGTCGCTAGGTTGTATCGCGCGCTCTCTTCACACGCCGCCTCTAATGAGCAGCGCTAAAATTAGACATCGACCGCTCCACGAACAACTCCTCTGGCATTTCAAATAGGCGGGCTTTATCAAGCAACGATCAACTTAGCACTAACCTGCCGTCTGCAATCTTCTTCCCGTCACCTGCCAACCCACTCATTTAGCAGGCGTTCCTTTTTAGTTATAACCCTCATTGGACCGAAGGTCGACATATCGATGAGGATATCGACTTGCTGGTGAAAGTCAAACCGTACGGAGTTATTCATACCCCAGAAGTCACCCAACAGGCTGTCTGATCAATGAGATAAATCGAGATTGCAACGACATGTGCTCTGACTATTTCTTCCTCAGGAGAGAGAGAGAGAGAGAGAGAGAGAGAGAGAGAGAGAGAGAGAGAGAGAGAGAGAGAGGGCGGGGCGGGGAGGGTAGATGGGGATTTTTTCAACACATACACTCCACCGGAAAGATTGGAGTATCTCTTTCAGATGTTCAACTTTTCTACAATGCCACATCCTGTTCGTAATCGTGATACCTGTCTATTACTGAAAAGGAATCTGAAAGAACAACAGCTTCAGAAAAAATCCAGAGCAAAATGCATACGCACTCGCATACGCGCGTGCGCGCGCGCTTACACTCACACACACACACACACACACACACTCGTGCTAATACGTACACCGGCATACATACGCATACACGTATGCACGCGCACTCATACAGTGACGAGAAAGAGATATCTGCGCTTCCGACTCTAGCTGACGTTGCAAGGATAAATCTAGGCAGTAACCAATGCTTTTCATCCCACTCTGCGCCTGATGACTACGGAAAAAAATGTCCTAGACTGATGTCAATTTGAATGGTTGATAGACTGAAATTATATCGACGTTATCATTATCGGCACATAATCACATGCGAACGACCTCGCACATGCACGTACGCTCACTTACGTTCACACGTACCCCTGCCCCACACTCTCGCAAACATGTGCATACGTGATCACACATGCACATAATTCTTAGCAGGCACGCTTTTCGTTCCGAAATATGTTTGATAAGAGCATATACTGACATTAGTTGAAAGTCATTCTCTAGAAACTAATGCTTGCTCGCGTTTAACGACCTTATTTCTCTTGTGAGGATGAAGCAGAAATAGCTCGCGCGTGCTACTTCGTCAAATCGTGGTTGTACTTCGGCGTTAAAATGGAAATAGCTTTGCACGCTCAAACATTGGCCTGACTCCTGCGAAGACGCAAACGTCGAAACACTCGTTTAAACCAACACAGGAGTGGAATGTGGAGTTTGTGAATTCACCGCAGCCGGACACTGAGTTTCAATGACAGGAGTGGGATAGACCAGGAAGATATCGAGCCCCGCCCACCGGCCGAGACACCTGTGAATAGACGAAAGGTGAGCGTACCTGGGGTGGAGTAAGGTTGAGCAAGGCCCCACCCTGCTCAGTGAAAACATCTACAGCACGCACGACAAACACGACACACAGGAAAATGTGTGTCCGCTGCGTCAAAGCCCGGTGCATGTACTACGTCACGCATCCGCTCCCATGACTTGACACTCACGAGAAGGTCTGACGCACACCAACGTTTTTCAGGTGATGGTGTCTTATGTTCTGGTCAGGGAACGATAGACCACTAACGAGTATAAAGAAACTATGCATCTTCTGAAACTAGTGAACTTTATGAGATATCGGAATAAATACTTTGGTGTGGTAGAAAGAGGTACATGCACACAAATGCCCGCGCGCACGCACACACAAAAACACAGACGGACGCACGCATGAAGGCAGGCAGGCAGGCAGACAGACAGACAGACAGACAGACAGGCAGGCAGGCAGGCAGGCAGGCAGGCAAGCAGGCAGGCAGGCAGGCAGGCAGGCAGACAGACAGACAGACAGACAGACAGACAGACAGACAGACAGACAGACAGACAGACAGACAGACAGACAGACAGACAGACAGACAGACAGACAGACAGACGGACGGACGGACGGACGGACGGACGGACGGACGGACGGACGGACGGGCGGGCGGCCGGGCGGGCGGACGGGAGGGTTGGAGGGCGGGCAGGCAGGCAGGCAAACAGACGGACAGTCAGATGTACTGCACACACTTTCAGGCACATGATTGGAGAACACATAGCTAAATGTTATTATAACGAAGGTGGCAGGAACATCGATAAGAAAAAAATCATTTACACATGCACATAGTTACACTATACAAGCACACGAACATGCACGCAAATATAAGATATCACACACACACACACACACACACAAACACAAACACACACACACAAACACACACATACACATTCACATACACATACACACATGAACACACGCGCGCGCGCGCGCTGGCACACACATACACAAACCTACGCACGCATGCACACACACACTCGCGCGCGCGCACACGCACACATCCACGCATATGCACACACACACGCGCGCGCGCGCGCGCACAACAGACACACACGCAAGCACACACAAACACACGTGCACACACACAGGCACACGTACACACACACGTACACACACACACGTACACACACTCATAACAGACACACACACACACGTGTACATACACACACACACACACACACACATACACACACACTCACGCACACACATACGTGCACACACACAAAAACACACACACGTGCACACACACACACACGTGCATATACACACACACACACGTACACACGTTCACACACATGTGCACACACACACACGTACGCACGTATACACACACACATACACACGTACAGACACACAAGTACACACGTACACACACAGACACACACACACATACACATACACACATACACGTACACACATACACACATGTATACATACACACACGTACACACGTACACACGTACACACAAACACACACACACACGTACACACACACACACCCGCACACACACACACACACACAAACACACACACACACACACACACACACGTACACACTCACATATCTTTCCAAAACCGGAGCACCCACTGGTGCCCGTTATTTCCGCTTTTTCCTGCATCCGATCCGGCCCGATATCCCAACTCCGTTTCTCTGTCCTCCGCCAGGCAGCCCTTTTTTGATGTTACTTCCTGGTTCATCACACTTTCTAAATGTTTTCTCCCTAACATCAACAGTGTAAGAGAGTGAAACAATGACACGTTCTCGAGCTGAAGTACCCACTGAAAGAAGTATTGAACTATTTTCCATGTTTCTACATCAAAACCAAAGGCCCACTGTATGTGCACGAAACTTTTCCGCTTTACTCTCGATATGGAAAGCGACTAAACGCTTGATACAGTCGCTGGCAGCATCGCTAGCCTAGCTTGTACACGTTTCCACAGCGTTTTGCCTCACTAAGTGGCGAGTCTGTGTGTAGAATTTTCCGGTTTCCTGTACACGCCAGTCAACTTAGCCAATTTCGTTCTTTCGTATCAAAGATGTCATGATGGAATTCTTAGTTGATGCTCACAGAGGGACAGCAGTAAAACGCGCAGCTATAGAGAAGATAAATTTGGATGTCCCTAACGACTCAACGTAAAATAGGACAGTTTCTATTCCATTCCATTTGCGACTGGGCGGCTAGGCAGCATCGCTTTCTACGCGAGTGAGAAGCGGGGAGCACTGCACACAAAGCGTAGCGTGGAGAGCGTCAGTGTGGAACGTGTGGAACTGCCCCGGGTACAGCGGGCTTTACTGATGGGGTGGATGTTGCGGCTGCAGCCACGCAGACGTTCTTAAATATTTAGAAGCTGCTACTGGGCCCTAATTACCAGATCAGCAGGTTGTTAATATGCTGGGTTGGCACGGGACTGCAGAGATCTATGCTGTAGCTCTCTCGTCTACGATGGTGTCTTTTTAGTTTTGATCTAATGATGGACACATAAGGTTACTTTCGCAACACACTGCCTGAGCCGCAAAAACGCCCCCTTCAACAGCTGGTATGTTGGGGTTGGTTTCCAGGCCTGTCTTAGTAGTTCGGGTGATGTAGGTTACACAAGCAAGACACATGGTCACGAGAAGAACGTTTCCAAAATATATTGAAAATGAACCGTCGTAGGGCATATCTAGGATACACTTTAATATAAAAATAGAAAAAACATATATTCGCATGCACGATATCCCATAACAGAATCTCCATTAAGTACAGCACTCTTACGAATGTAAGGAATTAATTAGTTTTTTAAAATAAACTCCAAACAATACACATAGTCATATGCAAATTATCGTGATCAATCGGGAAACGGCTAAAAGACTGAATAGTTAGAGACTTCGCAGAAAGATTAACCGTTGTTGTCTCGATGATGTACACTTAACTTATTCGCACTGTTAAGAGCTGGACTCTTGGGTTCTCGAAGACGATTTATCAACCCTCAAAACTTCTCCGAGAGGCAATTAACTGTTCATCTAATAATAAAACAAAGGTTTTATATACAGCTCTTCATCACCATTCTTTCCGCTGGCTTGACAGCAGCTTCAGGCGCCATCAATGCCCGCTGAGAAGGCCCCTGACCGACACAACTGATAGGCAGACCACATCGCACCTTTGCAGTGCCTACGACCACCTGCTCGAGAGGTGAGGAACGGAGCTCTAATGGGGACCTGCGAGGCAAACATACCACCAGGGTGACACCACTGCCCCCAAAGGTCAAGTCCTGAAGGTCACCTGGGTGGCCTTTGTTGGGGTCATGCTTGGAACGAGGCTGACACTTTTAAAATCCCCATGGAGCCCCAGCGCTGGCTTAGGAAAGTATTTAAAGGCACTGTAGACCCACTTTTTTAGATGTAGGGAGTTCCCTTGTTCGTATGCTAGGAGGTCGTTTCTTTAACTTTGCCCTTTAAAGAGCCCCAAGTTACGATTTTCAATGTCACTCATTTCCAAGACTGAGTTATTACTTTGGCGGCGTAGTCAAAGCTCTAAAGAGGTGTTAACATGTTATAGGAGAACCTGGCGCTCCTTCCATACTGTGGTCATGGCTTCAGAAGTGTTGCGTGTATTGTCATTCACTTCCGTGATTGTTAGATATGTTTAATATATAGAGTATTCGTATTGTAATAATGATATGTTCGAGTGGCTGGTCAGTTACACAGCACTGAGCTAAATTTAGGGGGAGAAAACGAATAGTAAAACCTCAACAAGTAATACTCGTGTCTCAGTAACAGTTGTAACATTCATCATCCTCTGCAGTAACCTGCGCAGAATCTACAAGAAAGTATACTCTCAGTTGAACTTTACTTCTATTCCTCTCCATGTGGGTTGGGGGTAGGATTAGACCCACCCGCTTCAGTACACGATTTATGAAAGGAGAATTTCAAGGGAAACCGTGTCTTCAATTGATCTTACTATGACCAGTTTTCAATAGTCTGCAACTGCTGATTGGCCGTGAAACCTCATTTATTCATTCGCATATTTATTAATTCATTCATTCATTTATGTCTGAGTGGACATGTTGCAGATTTTGGCAAGAACATCTCATTAGTACTTGACTATAATGTGATTACATGCTAAAGGGAAATAACCACTCCACGTCAAAACCTGAGTGACACGAACCTGTTGATAAAACGATCCGAGAAAAATACAGCAAAAAAAAAAGAACCTTACGAGTTCACGTAAAGCCAGGTGTACCCTCTAAGGAGTTCATTTCGTGCGGGAACTAAGCTACCGTGGCCTCATGACCGGAGAGGAAGGGTAATGTGGTCCACAGAAGAACGGTCGATACATGAGAGGTCGCCAGCACATGTTTTGCGTGGTCACGCTCAGTACACACTTGAGTGACGGCGGGACGTGTAAGGATTCAATGGGCGTGACTTCCATGGTACCCCTCATCCACGGTTCCCTTCAATGCCAATTGTTCTCCATTGCCCTTTTCCAACCGGTGTACGCCAACCAAACTGGCCACTTGGAAAAAACCCACACCACATTCTTCTCAACTCCTGTGTGGAAGATGGGTAGTTTTATGATGCTGGAGAAGCCATGTCATTAATTAAAAGCTACACAAAAGCCTGAATGGATGAGAAAGGGAAAGGGTTGCCAATGAAAATACATTTCCTCATTTACGTTCATTTGGTTATCCTTTTCATTTTTTTTATTCGTCAGCCATATTAGCGGTGAGTTTGTGCAGAAATAATACTTCCATTTGTCAGGCTAACTGTTTCAAAGTTTGGTAAACCTGTAACTTATTTTAACATTGGCAGTAAGCAAAATCCATTCATCAGATAACGTTACCGATTATATTCTTCAAATACGGTTTCAGCTTCTGCCAAAACAGGCGTTTCGCGGCCATTGTGGCTTTGGAGAGTCGCAAGTTCTGGTTTCAGAGCGTTCGACAAACTATCCATAACCTATGACACGATGCTGTGTTTCATTGTGTGAGCTCGTATGTCGACAAAGCGGTCACACGCAGTGGCGTGTGAGCATGGAGCTGAGCGTAGCCAAAATGCACAGCTGCTAACTCAGATGCTATGTCAGCTGATGTCAACTCTTTATTGTCGCATGGTCAAAGAGGCAGCGCTGTATTCCTGACCGATTTTGCGTTCAGAGGTTTGAAATACTAGTCTGCTACAATAATGAGAACCTCTGTATTGTACTTTTAGAAAGACACTTTATCAAGGGAATTTCACCCACGATTGCCACAGCGCGTTGTCCATTGGCCGGTTTTACACCTTGAAAAGAGAGGCAGTGCAGGTGAAGCACCTTGCCGAAGGGACACGCTCTAGGATCCTTGCAGCTTTGAGCGTGGAAGCTGCATGGACAGGCTCACTCTCGAGTACCTCACTGTCGAATATCGTCGGTTCTGTTGGTCTTATCTCACGTTAGACCAGTCTTTTGAAAGTCAAGTATGTCATTTCTGTACACACACCTGACACACACACCTGGCACTCACACCCGTTGGTGGTTAACACTACCGTCAACGCAGGCAGATGAGTTTCAACGCAGTTAACATGAATGCAGTTCTTGTCGGTATGTCTCGGGGATGCGCATTCTATCCTTTCTCATTCTTTCCCCCATCTCCCGCTCAGGCGGAAAGATAATGAGGCCCACAAGGAAGAGCCTGACGTGTCCACATATTTCAAATTCCTCACTGACGTTAAACTGACTCCAGGGTACAGGCGGACTGAAAGAGATACGGGTGGACACTGCGGGATGGTGGACCAGACGACAGTAATTGGACCTTGTGGACAGTGCACGTGACAAGAGGAGACTGAGGGAGCGATGACGAGTGAGGAATTTGACAAGGAGAGTAGAGACAGGATGCATTGCTTCCTGCCACCCTGGGGTGGCTGACAGCGTGGAGGCTGAAGAGTTCGGGGTGGAAGGGAGCAAGGAAGGGAGAGAGGAAGTGCGACGGAGTGGATATTGGGGGTGGGGTGGGTGGGGAAGGGACTGTTTGAAAGCAGATCGGATAGACAGCATTAACGAAGAGAGAAGGATGCAACTAGAAAGAAAGACAGGTGAGGGATGGGCAGGCAGGAGGGAAGTAGGAGTAATGGGGGTGAGGGACAAGGGTAGGTGGGTTTAGAGAAAGACACATGGTGTTGAGGGGAGGACAGCGTGAGTATGGGGATGAGAGTGGGTGTGTACAGAGACGAGAGGAGGGGGTAGAGGATGCAGGTGGGACACATAATGAAAGAAAGGAATGAGGGTGGATGGGTTATGCGATGGAAGGGTGAGATATGGGTCGAGAAGGAGATGAGGGTGAGGTGTGGGAGGGAAAGAGGTTCTGGACCAAAGATACTTCACATTTTCAAAGCGTTCGTTATAGAATATAAAGGAAAGCAAACGTTTGTAAAACTGTGTTGGATTTTGCTCATTGTGGCGCGCAGTGCTGGCATATCATTTTATGAAAGTGTATAAATTCAAATACACACAGGTGTCTTATGAAGCGGTTTCATGCGTATATGCGATTCTGGGTATTTGTTTCCTTCCCACGGTCTTAGCCACTCTCTCTCTCTCTCTCTCTCTCTCTCTCTCTCTCTCTCTCTCTCTCTCTCTCTCTCTCTATCTCTCTCTCTCTCTATCGCTCAAGCGCACGCGCACAGACACACACACACACACACAAACGCAAATACACACACACACACACACACACACGCACGCACGCACGCACGCACACACACACATATTCACTCCCACGCGCGAGCACGCATCAACATGCTGGCTATTTCTTTTCAGTCAACACTCCTACAATTTGTTTCAGACACCCACTAAAATGCAGTGTGGAGTGAGTCTAGCTAAGGAATCGGTGTACACTGACCAAAATAATAAGCTTGTGTTTTACACCTGGGATCAATCCTTGCACCTGTCGTTTGAAAGACGAGCGTCTTACTTCTGTCCATTTGAGCCCTTCTCTATAGAATTCTTCCTGACAATGTCATCATTGACGACACAAATGTTTTTCACCGTTGCCATGGTGACACGTTCCGCTGTCCGTAGAACTCAAACAGATCGAGAGGATTCATTCCCGTTGAGAAGAGAAGCAGACCTAAGCACACACGCGTTCTATATTGAGTGCCTGATCCCACTAGATGGCAAGCAGGTGTTTCCGAACCTGTGTGATTGCCCAAGGATGAAGCTTGTTCCCAATCAGCGAAGACGGCATCGACGTTCCTGCACGCTGGAGGTCAATGTCGTGGCACCAGAAGAGGGTGGAATGTTCACATCGTTAGTGGCAGCAAACTCATCGCTGTCGATCTTGTGTCTGTGCAGCCACTTAAGTCCCACCGTATATCCATATATAAATGTTGATTTTTCTGGAAAGTCCTTGGAGAATCCTAACACATGTTTAGGCAAAAGTCAATGGAGAAAATAAAGTTTTATCTCTTGTGAACCAGGGTATATCAAGCTTGCGTCCGAACACAATGTAGATCTTGAGCTCAAAGACACCATGTAATTGTATTATATGCGGTCTGTGAATCAGGCAATGCATACTTTCTTCGTCCACTGGACTGGCAAAATGCAAAGTTGCAGTACGCACTTGTATACGTGCGCATGTGTATGTGTGTATTTGTGTGTGCATGCATGCTTGCACAAATGTGAGTCGGGTTCGTGAAGGCATACAAGCGCGTTTGTGCTGTTTGCAGTTATCTGCATAATTCAAGTATTGCTAATATGTCTGAGTTTCATTTTCTACCTTTTCAAGTGCACACCTGC
The DNA here is from genome assembly GCA_034096865.1 of Theodoxus fluviatilis. Taxonomy (NCBI): domain Eukaryota; kingdom Metazoa; phylum Mollusca; class Gastropoda; order Cycloneritida; family Neritidae; genus Theodoxus; species Theodoxus fluviatilis. The sequence goes on along the minus strand of JAWQFJ010014040.1, from coordinate 9,355 downwards.
TCTGTCTGCGTTTGTTTAATGTTCAAATTTCCTCTTCTCTTGATTAACTTTTTCCAACTCTCTCTCCCTCTCTTTCTCTCTCTCTCTCTCTCTCTCTCTCTCTCTCTCTCTCTCTCTCTCTCTCTCTCTCTCTCTCTCTCTCTCTCTCTCTCCCCTCTCTTTATCTCTCTCTCCCTCTATTTCTCTCCCCCCGCCCCCCCCCTCTCTCTCTCTCTTTCTCTCTCCTAAATCACCTTTGTTGCTTTCTCCTCCATCCATCGTACTCAGAGGATAGCATGCACTTCCCTTATTTCACGCCATTCAGCTGCCCTCCCACACAGGTCGTCACAGCAGCAGGCAAACATCTCACCAACAGCTCCGCAGTTCGACCACACCTTCTGCTCGTAAAAAGGCTCCGTCAATGCACACCTGCACCCAGCTACGCTTTTGGTGCAGTGTGTATGCATGCAGCTGAGTGCAACTCTCTTTGACGAAGGATTTCTATGGAGCTTCGATCCACCTCCTCTTGATCACCCAACCACCTGAGCCCAGCCCAAATGACCCCGGGAATCGAGGGTCAAAGATTTTAAAAAGTCTGTGCTGGGTCGGCAGGTTCGACGCATCGACTTTGCCGGTTGCCTCGCTTCATGCATGAGTGTTCCTGGAAGAGTAATCCTTGATGAGTCATGGGCTGCGAGGGAGCGAAGTTTCCAGAGATCAATGGGGAATGAAAGGAAAGGCACAGGGAGTTATCTCAGCGGTAGCCCCGAGTCAGAGACTGACCAATTCTACGGGATGACTGATTGAATGGATTTGGATAAAGAGCTGAAGACTTACAGTTGGTTAAATGCAGACCTTTCCAAATATTCCCTCAACCCACTATCGTAGCATGCATGTGCAGTCTGGAGATTCATGGAGGGTGGGTCTGGGAAGAGTTCCGAGGGTTTATGCATGTCGTGAGCTTCATCTCTTAGGGGAAAAGTCAGTGTATATCTAAGAAAATTTGTGTAGCATTTGTGTCTACTTCAGGAAAGATAAAGAATCAAGGGAACTACCAATCAAATACGTCTCTGAAGGTATCCCTTGTTTATAAACCTAAAGTATTGGTATTACCCTATCCCTTTGTGCCAGCATCGCTTGTCATGAGGGAACCACACACATTTTGACAGGACAATCTATAAAACCACGGGCACTTCTTCCGTTGTACCCAACCTTCACCTAACCTTTTTTTCTGCCCTGCACGGCCTCACTCAATCCCTATCCTCCTGGGTCCTGTTGTGTAACGCAATGCCCTCTCTGCTTGCCTACCCTGCCCTGCCTAAGTGTGCCCTGTATCGTTCTGTGCTGTCCTGTCTTGTTGTGCCCTGCCTTGCCCTTCCTCATCTTGCTTTGATCTCCGTTGCGTCACCTTACCCTATCCTTCCTAAAACTGCCTGCCCTGCCCCAACTTGCCATGCCCTACCAGACCTCAATTTATCTTGTCTTGCCTTCTCTCATTTGACATTGCCCTGCTTACATTTTGCATTGCTTTACCTTGCCCTGCTTCGTTTTACCGCGCTCCACATCCCCCCCCTCCCCCCGGCCCCCTTCTCATTTTCTGCCTCACTGCTCCCCTGCGTTAGTTCTGGGATTCTAGAGTTACAGCAGATTATGGAACTGAATCTCATACAATTGCTGGAGTGAAGTCATTGTCGATTCTGGTTCAGGGATGATTGCATGAAGTGACGCACTGGATCAAGGAAATCAATGAGACTTAGAAATCTCATTTGGAGTAGCTTAGGAAACAATTCAGTGAACTTTGACTTTTCTGAAGAGATTCATCTGGATATGTCCCCCCCCTCTTATAAGTCCGCTGTGCTCGTACACGATACGTATGGTTAATTACAGACAGTCTTTGGCTATCGATAGAGGTAATAGTCTGCATCGATTATAGTTTTTCGATGGCTTACAGTCTTCATTTATTTATATTGAAGGTTTTCGATTTTCAATTTCGACGCTTTGAAGTTTTTGTGTGTGTGGTCTTTTTCAGACTGTTTAATCTTCACAAGATAACAGTGAATAATAAGATAATTAAAAAGAACACGATGTATATTTGATGGCTGCAAACAATTCAATGAAAGCACAAAAATATATAAATCAAACAATTCAGAACAACAGTATTTTTTCTTCTGATTCGCGAAAGCTTGCAATGTTGTAAACTGCTGAACGTATGAGTGAAGATTTACATTTTTCAATAAATTATTGACGAGTAAAGAAACTGTATCGGTATCTTGTCACTATCGTCTGTCTCAAAGGTCATGCGTATTCTCCATAAGTAGCACAGTCGTCAGTCTTTTATACGAATTGTTACGTCACACACAAGAGGTAAGTGTTAATGAGCGTAGATGATGTTCGATCGCCTGCTAGGAAATTACTCAAGAGCTGCCTATGCACTGAGCACAATCATTTACTAGGAAACGTGACTCTTTTGAAAAGCAACAACAACAAACAAACCCAAAGCTGATTAGCATGGCTGTACCCATATGTTCGGAGACGCTCAACGATGATGTTCTGAAGGTGTCCATTAGTTCTAAATGAAGAACGTATGCAGTAAACGTAGGAAGCTCGTAACACAGGCACAAGAAGTAGGTCCTACGGGTGTGCGGCAGATGGACGATATAGGCTGGAAATCCCACATGATGGTATCTTCAAGACTACAACTCTTGTCTGAACTCTGAAACCTTACCTTTCGGCAGGCATATGCGATAGAAAAGGATGGGTCTTTGGGTGCGATGTTATGCACATCGTCCAGCTACCATCCCTGAGCTGTTATGACTATCTGTCAGACAATTGCTGTGGCCGATCTTGAGACACTAGCGAAATTCTAGGCACAAATTGTCACAATTGCTCACCAGAGGGCGCCTTACCAAACGGGACATACTGATTCTTAACCTTTATGCTTTTGTATTTCGTGAATCATTTTTCAAAGCTGCAGTCATATTGATGAAATTACAGTGGAAATATGAAATATTCAAGCTGAAAAATTGTCATCACGGTTATGACTTTGTTTTCTGTATTTTACTTGTACAAGCCGTAGTGACGTAGATTAAATCATTGTATGACTGTGAAATATGCCAAAGGTAAGTATTTGCATTTTATTCGGTTAAAATAGAAACTTTCATAAAAAGAAGCATTGTGCGTCCAATGAAAGAGAAGAACTGCAACTCTGGCATGTTGGGGCTTGAAACAAGTCTGGTCTTTGAAAATACGTTTGCAAGTGCGTGCATGTTCCACATGTCTTTCTGCCTTCAGCTGGCTGTTCCCGTTGTCGCCTATCCCAGTCAGGGTGGACACAGCAGAGGGATAAATTGATTTGCACAACCGATCAATGATTCTGTGCTTTCTTGAAAGAAATACGCCTTCGCATCTTGCGAGGAAACCTAATGGCAACTACGACAAAAAGCATACCTATGTATATTTCCAATTTTACATCAAAGCAGCCACATACTCGTATAATACCTGACCTGTTTGAATCAGTTTTGCATCATATCAAGAATTTACTCTGTCTTTCAAATAATGTATCATTTCATCCTTTGTGTGTGTAGAATATAATCGTTTGCACTTTTTTCATCAACATTATCACAAAGTGTTGCTTTTGCTGAAGCTTTTACTGTCTTGGAAAAACAGTCCACAAGGCTATCGTTTCTTTCACAACGTTGCCATGAGCGATGGTGAAAGAGATTCGAATATCCACTGTTGTTTATGATTAGCAGAATTATTTTTCCTACTATGCCATATAGCGGTGAAGCACGAACAAAAAGAACTTTCAGATTTTCATCCTTTTGTGTGTGCTTGTTTGCTATGTTAGAGTATAATCTGTACACCTACGCACTGTCGAAGATATTGATTGTGCACTCTATTGCGAATTTACGAACACAATAAAGTCAGTATTTGTCCTTTTTGTCGTCTTTCAGCATGTCTGGTCGAAATCTATGAACAAGACCCCCCTAAGAATAGTCGACTGTTTCTTTCTCAATCCAATCTACTTTCAATTATCAACAATATAACATCCTTCGACATTTTAGCACACACTCTTTTAAGTATTTCTTAAAGTAATTGTGACAGTCAAGTCTTTCCAGAAGCTCAGAGGGAACAAAAGCCACCTCTAGTATTAGATGAAAGATGCCCAAGCAACCGTTGTCCAAACTCAGAAAGAAAAATGAATTCGTCACAGTGAAAGAACAAGACTCCACAGAGAAATTACAAACAACCGCCCGCAGTATGTCCGAAGACATCATTCTCCAATAATAAGACCTTCAATGGTTTCATTGATGTTTCGTCATAATGTTGAGATTGATGGGTTAATAGGAAGTTGGATACTGGTTCCAGGAAGACTTTGGCATTGCATCCCTCACCAGGAGCCAGCTGTGGCTCGGAGATAAGACTAGATTCATTGCATCTATCTTTGATTCATGATTAGAGAATCACTCAAAAATTAGAGTTTTGATATGCCCATATTACTCCAATCAGGGAAAGTTTTTCAGATAGTTAATGGCCTAACTGTACTGCCTAATGATAATGGCCTAACTACAAGTACTGATCGGTTGTAAATACTCATTTACCCCGCACTTCTCTCAGCCAGTCCGTCTATTCGCAAGTCTATCCATCGATCCATTCATCCGTCCATCCATCCATCCATCCATCCATTTTCCATCCGTCCGTCCGTCCGTCCATCCATCCATCCATCCATCCATTCATCCATCCATCCATCATTCATCCATCCATCCATCCATCCATCCATCCGTCCGTCCGTCCGTCCGTTCGTTCGTTCGTCCGTCCGTCCGTCCGTCCCCCCACCCACCCATGCATCCACCTGTACATTCATGCAATCATCTATTCATCCTTCCTTCCTACTTTTTTCCATCGTCGGCCAAGATGCTTAAACACTTTTGCTTCTTCTACCATGGAATACACTGATAGGGCCTCGGGTACTCTACGTTTCAACCCTTGTGCCACGCACAATAAGCACTGCAGCATCTGAATATCAGTTGGCCTGACTGACTGCCTGCCTACATGAGCTGCGTAATTCAATTAAAGCACTAAATGTATGTCTAAACTGCTAGGATTGGTATTTTTAAAGCAGACGTGAAAACTATCAGTATCACTGGTACTTTTCGCAATCGCGGCACGTCAATTAAAAATGTATATATATATATATATATATATATATATATATATATATATATATAGACAGAGAGAGAGAGAGAGAGAGAGAGAGAGAGAGAGAGAGAGAGAGAGAGAGAGAGAGAGAGAGAGATTGAGGGGCTTAAATAGCTTCATTTAAAATATACTCGTAGGTGATTTGACCATTTAATCTGACTAACAGGGATTTTAAAAAAGTGAATCTTCTTCTTCTTCTTGTCGATCGCTAGATGATTGCGCCAGTCGCCCGCACAAATGCAGCTGTTCTCCACAGCTCCTCCAGGTTGCCATAGAGTTTGCTCCTCACTGGTGTTGGGTCTGGCCATGTGGCTCTTCTGAGGGCATCATGGTGGGGGCAGTCTTGGAGAAGGTGATCACCGGTCATCGAGGCAGTGTCGCAAGAGCATCTGTCTGTCTGACCGACTTTAAACTTGTGGAACATATGTGCTGGCAATTTGTTGTGTCCTGTTCGGAGTCTGAACAGAATGACTTGGTCAGCTCTGTTCAGAAAGTGGTAGCTGTCATTTTGGTTGTAGTTCGGATGTTGCTGGCGCCACTTTTTCTGAGACAGAGCCTTGATGATGGTCTTCTCTTCTGCATAAGAGACCTGTCTGTCTTCCTGGTCCAGCTGACCACCTTCCCTGGCCAGTCTGTCAGCCGTCTCATTTCCATGTACTCCACAGTGTGCAGGAATCCATTGAAGTGTCAGTGTCACCTGTGCGGCCAGCTCAGACAGAGTAGCTGCAAGTTCATTCAGTTTCTTCTTGCGAGGGTCCTGGAGTGCGCTCAGCACTGACAAAGCATCAGTGAAGATGACCACGTGCTGGTGTGTCGCATCTCGGTGATCCAATAAGTGGGCCGATGCCGTTCTCAGAGCCTCTGCCTCTGCAAAAAAGTGAATGGACAATCTCTCTCTCTCTCTCTCTCTCTCTCTCTCTCTCTCTCTCTCTCTCTCTCTCTCTCTCTCTCTCTCTCTCTCTCTCTCTCTCCACCAACCCCCTACCCCCAGGACATTTGCAGCGGCGCGCGTGTCGAGAAGCCGTGTTAATTTCGGCTCTGATACGTTACTGTCCATAAAACAACGCCATGCCAGTGGCCAGTTTTCCAGCAGCTGTTGAAGCGTCGTTGTTGTCCCTGATAGCCAGCGAGGAAATGTCATGGAAAATTGCCGACGAACCTGGCAGAACTGTTTTTATCCTGAGGTTCAGGCAACGGGATGGTCAGCCATTGCTCGTCAGTTACAGCAGCATCAGAGGAACGTGGAAGAGAAAACCACCGTCACAGCAGCGACGAGACCGGCGACAGGCAGAGAAATTTGCAACTTTTGGTGAGCCTCATACTTCTCGCGATATTCATTTCGAGAATGATCAACTTAGTAATGTCGCAAACATTGCTTTCGATACCGCTCCTGCTACACCAAATGCACGGGCTACAATGGTACACACCACCCAATCAGCTGTGACCTTTGACCTCCCTGATGTACACACTTGCTTGGCCACGGAGAATGCAGGAGAACATACTAGCCAGTCACCAGGACCCGATCGCGACGACAACGATGGTGTGTTCTCCTCGCCGACTTCGAATCCCAGAGAAACGACAACTGAGGACATCAGGGCAACGCTTGGCAATTTTGCAAAGCAGTTCAAAGAAAGTGTGTCACAGTGCAAGCAAGATGTGCGGGAAATGAGAAGTGACATTGTTACTGCTTGTGCTCCACGTCATGAGGCAGACAGACTTGGAAAACCTGAGACATCACCCAGATTTTCCTCTGCTGTACCACAACTAGCTGCAGACCCCGTTGAAAAAGCCCTCAGAAGCAAGTCCCAAACAGTGAAAGCATTCCGCGTTCGCATATGATCACTATCGCGACACCATGGCAGGGCTGATGACGACGGCGGCAGAACAAATAGGCGGAGCGAGCTTGTCGCCTTGAGACGCCAGTCTGCACGGACTTCTAGAAAAGGATTCGCTGATAGACTCTTTCCATGTGTCTGCGCGCCCTCATTCCACCACTGGTGACAAGTAGTGATGTTATGTACATACGTTCCGAGTCATTGAAATGCGTTTCCAGTAATATTGTAATGGGCCGGCATGGGCTCTACAATAAAATGTTCAGTTCCGTTCAGTTTTCACTCTCTCTCATTTAACCACCATCCATCCATCCATCCATCCATCCATCCATCCATCCATCTATCCATCCATCCATCCATCCATCCATCCATCCATCCATCCATCCATCCATCCATCCATCCATCCATCCATTCATCCATCCATCCATCCATCCATCCATCCATCCATCATCCATCCATCCATCCGTCCATCTATCCATCCATCCATCCATCCATCCATCCATCCATCCATCCATTCATCCATCCATCCATCCATCCATCCATCCATCCATCCATCCATTCATCCATCCATCCATCCATCTATCCCCATCCATCCATGCACCCATCCATCCATCCATATATATATATATATATATATATATATATATATATATATATATATATAAAACAGATTCTAGAGTAGCATTTAAGAGCACACAGGCCTTTGGCATCTTTTTATTCACTAGTTTTCCTGAAGCATTTGAACATCATATGTCATTAAGTGCCGAAGATTTTCTCCAAGAAACCACCGTATTGAAGATGAAGAAGGGAAGCATGAGGCAGTATGAGAGTTGGAGGATGGCAAGTGATAAAGCAAAAGGACAATTCATGGACAGGTGTAGAATTTTTCAAAGCAGCACTGTTTCAAGGCAAACGTACAAGTACAGCAAACACCTTTGCTGTAGATGCGTGGAGCATGGGAGATGTCGAGGACTTAGGAGTCCATTAACAGCTTTAGACAGATTAGTTCAAGCGTAATAGCTACGTTGTAGGATTCCAGACGCAAAAAGGATAACTTCAGCAGTTGCTTCCGGATGGTCAGTATCTTTTTTCGAGCGTGGTATTGTGTAGCAAGCAGAAAGCATTATCAGGAAAGATTGTGTCTTGGTCTAATTAGGTCTTTTACATCGATAACACTATGTTTGTGACGCAGTAGCGATAACGAAAAACACAGAAAATAACAATTTGCTGTAATGCATGCAAACCCCGCGTTTCTGCTCTAAACGGTTGATTCTCCAATGTCAACATCACTGGGAACGAGTTGTCCATTCAGTGCAATGTTGTGTTTCACAATATTTTATACACAGTAGGATTGATTGTGTCATTAGTTGTAGTGAATTTAAGAAAGGACTGTTTAATTTACAAGTGTCTGTGGGGAATTGTTTGCACGCTATCGCGAATGCGTGCATGAATATGCGCTTGTTTTCATGCATGTACCCGTCTGGATAACATGGATACACACGTATATATATCCAAATAAAGATGGCTGTCTCCATGCTTGTTCTTGCCTCTTGCAGTATTCTCAGCTATTCACTATCTCTTTATACCTTTTTCTTTTGTCCGTCCGAATGATATCGGTCGTCCGTCGTCCTGTCCGGGCGTAAAAAACTTAAACGTTGGATTTTTCTCGGAGACTATTAAGTCTATCAACACCAAATGTGGCATGATGGTGTATGATGACAAGGCCTCAAAAAACATACATAGTGACTTGACCTTGCTTCAAGGTCAAGGTCACAGGAGCCATAAATGTGGTATCAAAAACAGTCATTTTTCACATTTTCCCAATTTCTCCCACGTTATTGAGAATGGCGACCTTAGCTACAAGTGGTATATAGGTCAAAGCAAGCCCAATCTTTTGATACCAGTTTGGTTGACCTTGCTTCAAGGTCAAGGTCACAGGAGCTCTTCAAAGTTGGATTGTATACATATTTTGAAGTGACCTTGACCCTGAACTATGGAAGGTAACTGTTTCAAAACTTAATAATTATGTGGGGCACATGTTATACTTACATCATGAGACACATCTTGACACATAACATCAAGGTCAAGGTCACTTTGACCCTTATGAAATGTGAACAAAATGGGGTAGTGAACCACTAAAAGTGACTATATCTCATGGTAGAAAGTGCCAATAAGCACCATTGTGCTTTCCTGTGTCTTGAATTAACAGCTTTGTGTTGCATGACCTTGGATGACCTTGACCTTGGGTCAAGGTCACATGTATTTTGGTAGGAAAAATGTGTAAAAGCATTTCTTTGTGTATGATGCCATTGGTAGGTTTAGTGTTGACCTTGACCTTGAAGGTC
>JAWQFJ010014039.1:0-21970 GCA_034096865.1 Theodoxus fluviatilis | reverse complement strand
GCAACAGCCAACACACATGCACTGCAACCAGCCAACACACATGCACTGCAACCAGCCAACACACATGCACTGCAACCAGCCAACACACATGCACTGCAACCAGCCAACACACATGCACTGCAACCAGCCAACACACATGCACTGCAACCAGCCAACACACATGCACTGCACCGTGGCGTCCCCCCATTAGATGAGTAAGGCCTGAGCAATCAGAGACTGCTGGGAACAAAACGCAGAAACCCAGGCGTGCGATCCCCTACCCCTATCCCTACCCCCAGGGGAAGGGGAGGGGAATAATAAGAGACAGTGATAATGGAGGTTGGTGGAAAATGTTTGAAGGGTTAGAAGATGGAAGGAGACGGTTACAAGTAATCACTACAGTAATAGAGCAAACCTCCATCCTTCCCCCACTCTCTCTCTCTCTCTCTCTCTCTCTCTCTCTCTCTCTCTCTCTCTCTCTCTCTCTGTGGTATGTTGCGTATGCACTGATGACTGACATGTCCCTCATCGTCCACTCTACCATGCCTATTGCCTTTCGCCCCTGGCTGTCAGCTGTCACATCTAAAACAGTGGGCTGTTTTTTACAACGGATGTTTATAGTTATGAATTGCACCATTACTGTGTCTCAGTTGAAAGTCAACTACATTTCATATTCATAATAAGTTTACATACACCTACGCTACGTTTACTTCCCTCCATCTAGAGCATGGAGTCTCCAAAGTATCTGCTGTTTTCAGAATGAAAAGCTATTGAAAGTAGAGTTGCTTCTTTCGGGTACTAGCACTGTGTCTTCTGCAAGGGACAATCTTCTACGTAATATTTAGTAAACACGTTTTTATTGTCCGTTTACGGGTGCGATTCCTGACAATGATCAGGATGGGATACGTGTAGCTCTTGTTAATGAGCAGCAACACTCGATCAATTTCGAGCAGATCAGCATTCTAAAATTGACAAATAAGTCTATAAACAAAATTGCCCTCCAGTTCTTGCCAGTGTCCAACAGCACGTGTTTACTCTAGAAAAAGCGCACAGGAACAACTGCTGCATTTATCGGGAGCATTCACAGGTCTGGGCTGCCTCTAAATCGGTATAATAGAATTTCCCGGTGTCTGGCATTCTTTGCATGTACCGCCACTGCTAAAAACGGAAGACTGCACCAACTAACTCTGAAGTAATCTCGAACGTCCAAGTAATTTCCAGCGAATTCTTTCGTCACCTAGTGACACCAATATGTCTATTGTTAGCCCGTTTTGACTACATCGTCTTTCATGCGGAAAAGTTGTGTGGAGACGAGCTTTCGTGACCACCTTCCCAAGTGGCGCATGCTCATCACGGCGATCCGGAATGAACAGAACAAAACATTTCACTGGAGAGGAAAAATCACGCAAACGCAAAACTTGAAGAAGAAGACACAAATCTAGTCCAGGGAGGAAACTCCAGCTCTTCAAATGGCCTAAAAGTTGTTCTGCTCCCAAGCAAGCGGCCAGGTGGACTGGCTCCAGGGGGCCAGGAGAAGTCATGTGATGCCCTTCAACGGATATAGCCTACCCCGCTGGCAAGGCACATATCGACAGATAAGCTCTCCTTCCTAAAACGGACCTACGACAAGATCTACAACGCTGCAGTCCACTGAATCAACGGTGCCCCTGCCACCTTGTCTAGGTGGTAAAAAAGACATTCACCTAATAGAATGGCTTGGTAGGAGTTTCTGTAGTGGCCGATCAGTACAAAGTAATAGAATTGCAGCAAATGGGACGTAACTCACAGTAAGTTCGTGATGCAGGGGTCAGGCCTACGTCGTGAATATGCTTTTTCCGAAAGCCGATCCAGAAACAGAAACTCTTCAGAAGCTTTTCCTACAGGTGTTCTAGTCAAAAACTGATAGCTGACAGGGACATTCCCATTAATTCAAGAACAACACGACCCGAAAATATTACTATAAATAAAAAAGTATAATCCAGAACACACACACACACACACACACACACACACACACACACACACACAGACTGAAATCGTTCCTACTGTCCATGTTCATGCTCACTCACTTCCACACTTATCTGCAAGGCCGTAATCTGTTTCTGCAGTGATGTATATACACGTTTTGGTCCTCAAATAGATGTACAAGGCCGATCGTTCGACATTCAACGTTGCCAAAATGGGCAATGATGGAAGAAGTGTGAAGCGTCGAAAATATTCACTCACCTTTCTTGCAGTTCCAATCACATGGACCGGAATGTAGGCAGAAATTAAAAAAATAACGTGGAAGGGGTTTAGAAGGGGGAGGAGTCACAGCCAGTAGGAGGATAGAGATAAGCAGACAGGAAGCCATCTGACTGGGCTCAGGCCAGAGATAGACTGCGACTTCCGGTGATATGGCGGCTTAGCGATTTCCAGGCGGCTCCGTCAGCTTCCGGGAATTCACCTCCCCAGTGTTCCACAAAATACTCGCCCACCCTTATTTGGAAAACTTTCACGCGGTGCACTAGCGGTGTTTCTAAGAAAAGTTCCGGGTGTCTACTTCAGGGCATGGAAAGCTTCGATCGGTCAGGAGAGCCAGGATTACAAAAGCTCGAACAAATGGAAAAAGGAAGTACCGAAGAGCCAGTGACAAAGCTAGGCGTCGAATTTGAAATAGCACAGGCACCACACCCAATAAAGCAAACTACTTCATTTTGAAACAGGTGTCTGTTATCTTTTCCTCTTTTAACCGTCATGGGGGTGGAATGAGAGTTAGTATACTGGGAGCAAAACTTCCTGGTAAGAAAATGCAGTAAAAAAAAGGCAAACTGTACTTCACCCACTGGGCAAACACAACAGACGACTCCACAATGCGGGGTGTGACCTTGCCTTTGCCTGCAGCAGTCCCCACCATTTCAGCTCGCATTCCTTTCCCCCAGTGGCTGGCCTACAGGCAGGATGTGACTACTGCTCCCGGCGCAGATAGCTGTCCCGATCTCATAATGACCTCATCCCTCATTACCTTCTCACATATCTCCCACAGTGATCATGTCTCCCGTAGCTCTCGTTTCTCCCATGGTTCGCTCAGTCCTGGCACCTTCAATTTTTTAATACACAAATAAAACTCCTAGTATATATTCCTTGCTTAAAGGTAACGCGAACTGCAGGTTGGTCTACCCTCATTTTCCGTTTCAAAATGCTGTGCGAGGGATATTTGACAAAGCATATTTTACATTTTCACGATTGGCTCTCCCGCTAGGGTATCTAAGATGTGTGCCTTTTGTAAAGAAGTCAATTTAAGGTTTAATTCAGTAACTGCGCTAAGATCAAACAATCAAACTCACGAACAGTAATTCCACAATCTACAAATGAGAATTAGTTCTTTTGAACACATGCCACGGCACCCCATCTTTATGTCAACCAAATTTTAAAGTACAAACGTGAAGCTTTTCTTCGTTTTGCAGCTTCCCTGCACGATTTGTATGAATACTTTGTATCTAGGCCTCAGCTGTTCCCAAAAGCCGTCTCACATGCTGCACTGCACAGAGGATTTTCTATTGCAGGTACATGTACTAAAATCCGAAACAACATATCTTCATATGTATGTACATCGTCCTACCCGATTAAGCCATTTAAACAATTACATGTATGTACGAATCATCATCCCACTTCATCTAATTCAGGGGCATAGAGGCTTGTAGTAGCTTTAACTGCCTCTAGGTAAATTCCTGAAGAGGCGTGCGCATATATTATTCAGTTGAACAGATGATGGATGAGTATGAATAACGAGACCGAATGAGGAGAGGCGATGAAGAGGGAAAAAGGAGGGAGTGTGTTATGAGGTCTGGTGAAGTGAACCATGGTGATAGCTCGAGCCTGCACGTGATGTTCCCACGACAACACCTACAAATGGGTACGCCCATGCTGGACAGCTAACGAATTGGCCTGCAACTTGGCTTGACTTGACAGTCATGTTGGAATGCCGGACTTGAAAACCCAGCATTCCGACCACTCTGATCCTGTTTCTCACTCTGGATTCCCCCTACCACCTGTCCCACAAACAACGAAAGCAGCGCCATCCATCACAGAGAGCCAGTTTACCACAGAAATAGCATTTCGGACGTCAACACTCTCTAACTCATGAACTTTAAAGAGGGCTTCTGAAAATGGAATCAGAACAGAGTGTCACGTGTTTGTCATGGTGCTATCGTCCAAGTATGAAGAGGCGAAACTTATGGACTGCGTTAGATACCTTGACTGTCAGATGTGTGATAATTTCATAGTGTTCTGTAAAATGCTATTGAACATACTGGCGTAGACATTGATACAAAAACTGACATTGCGTTTGCCTTTAGATCATTTGAAAGCACACGTTTACTACTGGACTGCTTCCATACACAAGCGCCGAAAACGGTTCTTAACTGGCGACAACACAGTGCATGCGACGAGAGCAAATAGCACAGACAGCCAGCAAGGCAAAAACCATATATATGAGCAAAATTGTTCGATCATCAGTGCGACGTCACTCAAGCGATCTATCAACAGCTTCATATAATCATCAACATTTTTTAAATCTCGAATTTTCGCCTCCGCCTCTAATCATTTAGATCTGCTATTTGTCAAGTACATTGATAAAACGATACCAAAACTGTTTTCGTGTAAACAAGGCGTGCATCTTCATTGTCCGCAATTCCTTGCCCGTTTTCCAGGGAAACGTCGGATGTTTCCCTGAAATCTGCCGCTCATTCAGCAGAAAAGCGTGGGAAAGCTAGCAGGGGCCGGGGATGAACATACATGTATACGATTTGTATCCAACAGAGTCGCTCGAATTGAGTAAATACATAGACCGTATATAAACCACATGAGAAATGGAAACAAAGAGGAAATTCCAAACAAAGGAGATGTCCCTCCAATACAATGAAATCCTAGTTTCACCACGACCCACATCCATTCTCCACTGAGAAGCTTCCTGTTAGCAACCAGGAAATCCCACAGAATGTTAACACACTTATAGTTATAGGCTCTATTCCTACATACGCGTATACTTTGAGCGACACCAGATTGCATACACTCTTAATTATCACGCAAGCATCTGCATCACAAACATAAACTAAAATCACGCAGACATGTTAACACCTCAGTGTAGAGCGATAAGGTGGTTGTTTTCCTGTATTCTACAGGCAATATCACGGCACACTTTTCTTGGAAAGGTTTGAATGTCAACGCTATGCTACAATCAAAGTCCGCCAATATCGTAAAAAAAATTGCCTCTAGAACAAATATTGCAAATTTGAAAAGACAACAAAAGCCGTATATAATTATGTGATACACCAGCGACCTGCCGCGACCCATTTTTCTAAAGTATTTGAAGTTGCGGCGAATCTAAGAAGGCACAAATTGCCAGAACAAAACATTGCTTGCACTTCCCCAACAATCTGGACACACAAGGTGTAACAGGTCACGCTATGACTCTGACGGCCAGCCCTGAATGAACAAGCAGATGGGCGCAAGACACTGAGGACTTGCGGGGGAAATCAAAGCCAAAACACCTCGCAACTGCAGTAAGAGGTCAAAGAGCAACGAATTCCCCGCGTGCTGACGTTAGCGTAGACGGATGGATGCATAGATGGATAAATGGATGGATGAGCTTTTACGATCTGTCAGTCTTTGTAGGCTATGTAAAGTCAATGGACTACGAAATCAGGGGCGCTGATGGAGTAGGAGCGACTGAAGTCTTTATATCTCTAGTTGATAGTCTTCAGCAGATCATGTAGTGATACTCGGTGGGTTCATTCCCCTCAGGAGGTAATGACAGTGTGAAGAAGGCTAGTGTTCACGATTTGCATCAGTAGGGGTGCGTGTCTATATGCCCCCGTCTCTATAAGCAGATGACTGTATAAAAAAGGGACAATACTTTTTTTGGGGGGTGGGTGGGGGGGTGGGGGGGAAATACGGGGTCGGCTCTATATTCCCACAGCTCTATATTCCCACAGCTAACCCTAACCCTAACCCTAACCCTAATCAATAATTTTCTATTTTCTTAGTCTTTTTCTTCGTTTTTTTTCATTCTCAATCCCGGGTAAAGAGCCATAATAGTGCTCCAACAGTTATTTTTTCCCAGGGGAAGTTGAAGGCCACTGATTTTGCTGACTCAAGTTGTATAAATGACCATGCAGTGCGCTAAAAATGATGTGCCTTGTGAGCAGAATGTCAGCTTAACATTCTGATTTGACACTACAAACGAGAATGAGTAATTTTCTGTTTTCTTAGTCTTTTTCTTCGTTTTTTTCATTCTCAATCCCGGGTAAAGAGCCATAATAGTGCTCCAACAGTTATTTTTTTCCCAGGGTAAGTTGAAGGCCACTGATTAGACGGGGGCATATAGAGACGGGGGCATATAGAGACGGGGGCATATAGAGACGGGGGCATATAGAGACGGGGGCATATAGAGACGGGGGCATATAGAGACGGGGGCATATAGGGACGGGGGCATATAGAGACGGGGGCATATAGAGACGGGGGCATATAGAGACGGGGGCATATAGAGACGGGGCATATAGAGACGGGGGCATATAGAGACGGGGGCATATAGAGACGGGGGCATATAGGGACGGGGGCATATAGGGACGGGGGCATATAGAGACGGGGGCATATAGAGACGGGGGCATATAGAGACGGGGGCATATAGAGACGGGGGCATATAGGGACGGGGGCATATAGAGACGGGGGCATATAGGGACGGGGGCATATAGAGACGGGGGCATATAGGGACGGGGGCATATAGAGACGGGGGCATATAGAGACGGGGGCATATAGAGACGGGGGCATATAGAGACGGGGGCATATAGAGACGGGGGCATATAGGGACGGGGGCATATAGGGACGGGGGCATATAGAGACGGGGGCATATAGAGACGGGGGCATATAGAGACGGGGGCATATAGAGACGGGGGCATATAGAGACGGGGGCATATAGAGACGGGGGCATATAGAGACGGGGGCATATAGAGACGGGGGCATATAGAGACGGGGGCATATAGAGACGGGGGCATATAGAGACGGGGGCATATAGAGACGGGGGCATATAGGGACGGGGGCATATAGAGACGGGGGCATATAGAGACGGGGGCATATAGAGACGGGGGCATATAGAGACGGGGGCATATAGAGACGGGGGCATATAGAGACGGGGGCATATAGGACGGGGGCATATAGAGACGGGGGCATATAGAGACGGGGGCATATAGGGACGGGGGCATATAGAGACGGGGGCATATAGAGACGGGGGCATATAGAGACGGGGGCATATAGAGACGGGGGCATATAGAGACGGGGGCATATAGAGACGGGGGCATATAGAGACGGGGGCATATAGAGACGGGGGCATATAGAGACGGGGGCATATAGAGACGGGGCATATAGAGACGGGGGCATATAGAGACGGGGGCATATAGAGACGGGGGCATATAGAGACGGGGGCATATAGAGACGGGGGCATATAGAGACGGGGGCATATAGAGACGGGGGCATATAGAGACGGGGGCATATAGAGACGGGGGCATATAGAGACGGGGGCATATAGAGACGGGGGCATATAGAGACGGGGGCATATAGAGACGGGGGCATATAGGACGGGTGCATATAGAGACGGGGGCATATAGAGACGGGGGCATATAGAGACGGGGGCATATAGAGACGGGGGCATATAGAGACGGGGGCATATAGAGACGGGGGCATATAGAGACGGGGGCATATAGAGACGGGGGCATATAGGACGGGGGCATATAGAGACGGGGGCATATAGAGACGGGGGCATATAGAGACGGGGGCATATAGAGACGGGGGCATATAGAGACGGGGGCATATAGAGACGGGGGCATATAGAGACGGGGGGCATATAGGGACGGGTGGAATATAAGAGACGGGGGCATATATGGAGGGAGCATATAGAGACGGGGGCATATAGAGACGGGGGCAGATAGAGACGGGGGCATATAGGAGACTGGGGCATATAGAGACGCGGGCATATAGAGACGGGGGCATATTAGAGACGGGGGCATATAGAGACTGGGGCCCTGGCATATAGAGAACGGGGGGGGGGGGCATATATAGAGTACGGGGGCATATATATTTTATTAGGGACGGGGGCATATACGGGTTGGTGGCATCTGGGGCATGGTGGCATATTTAAGACGGGGGCATCTGGCATGGGCCATCATTCTGTGAGTGGACCCATTTGTGGCATTATAGCTGGGGGGTGTGGCATGGCACATTAGAGGATTGGGCATGGCCTGGCATTGGGCATATATGGGGGGCATTTCATTGCGGCATCACTTGATTATATTCGGGGGGGGAATCATTGGGCATCATCATGGGGGATCACATCATTGGGGGCATGGCACATATCATATTATAACTGGGGCATGCATATCATCCATCATATATAGGCATACATCATGATATAGAGGAGGCCAGGGCATATAGTAGTTGGCAATGGCATTCCTCATTCATTCATATTAATATATATGATGTGGGTGGGGGGCATTTTTTATAGGGGCAAGGGGGCATCATGGCATTATAGAGAGGGGTGGGGTGCATCCATATGGGCATCATTGGGTGCATCATATGTGGGGGCAGGTGGGCATACAATATGTGGGCATATAGAATCATATATCTTTTTTTTTTTACTATTATATGGGCATTATTGGGCATTATTTATTGGGGGGCATATAACATCATATCATATCATCATGTACGGGGGGGCATATCATTGGCATTATGGGGGGGCATGGCAAATCCCATATAGCCCATATGCATAACGGGCATATGTGGCATTATAGAAAGTGTGCCATGGGGGGCAGATAGAGACCGGGGGGAAGGCTATAGAGATCGGGTTTGGTGATTTGGCATTGGCATGGGGGCATAGGGGTGGCCATATTATTCATATAGACATATGCGGCATTGGTTGTGGGCATCATTACGGCAGTGGCAATACAATAGGGTGGGGGCATCATATATAGAGGCATGGGCCATAAGGTCTTGGGCATCATATATAGAGACGGGTGGGGGGGCCATGGGCATACATTGGCATAATTTGGCATCATCTGGTGTGGCATATAGCATATAGAGACGGGGGGCCCATATGGGGGGGCATTTTGGGCCATGGGGATATCATTTTCGGTGTTGGGGGGGGCATTTCCAACTTCGCATATGTAGAGACGTGTGGCATATAGAGACGGGGGTTTGGCATCCCGGGCAACATCATCATATAGGCGGTGGCCCTATATAGGGACGGGCTGGCCCCATTTATAGAGAAGGTGGGGGTGGGCATACATATAGACCTATTGGGTCATGGCATCATCATGGGCCATTGGGCATATTCCAGCATTAGTAGAGACGAGTGTGGGCATGGCATCATCATGGCAGCATAGTAGATATTATGGGGGGGGCAATATATGAGACGGGGGCATTATATCATGATAGAGACGGGGGTGGGCATATGGGGTGTGGGGGGCACTGGCTTCATTATAGAGACTGGGTGGCGTCATGGCATATAGAGAGAGGGGCAGGGGGCATCCATGCATAGGGGGGCAGGCCTGTGGCATGGGCGGGGGTGTGGTGGCATATAGAGACCCGGGGGGCATAGTTAGACGGGGGTCATCGTGCATAATGGCATTATAGAGACGGGCCCCCAGCCGCGGTCATTATGAGACTGGGGCCCTGGTGGAATTATAGAGAGACGGGGGCATTGTGGGGTGCATGTAATATAGAGACGGGGGCATCATGTGGGGTGGGATAATCTACTGGGAATGGGGCATACATTCAATACAGGCATTGGGGCATATAGGGAAGGGGTGGGCATTCATTATCAGAGACGGGGGCCATATAAGAGCACTGGGGGCCATATTATAGCGACGGGCGGTGGGCTGGGCACTCATATCATATAGTAGCTGGGCATTCTCATATCATCCATCAATTAGTTTGTGAGAAGGGTGTGCATATCATATGGCATGAGGGGATCTATGTGCGGGGCATCATATAGGGACGGGGCATGACAGGGGCATATAGAGACGGGGGGCATATAGGGACGGGGGCATATAGGAGACGGGGGCTATAGAGACGGGGGCATCAGAGGGGGGCATATAGAGACGGGGGCATATAGAGGACGGTTGGGGGGGCATATAGAGACGGGGGGGCATATAGAGACGGGGGCATATAGACAATAGAGACGGGGGCATATAGAGACGGGGGCATATAGAGACGGGGCGGTGGGCGCATATAGAGACGGGGGGGCATGATCGAGGGCCGGGGGCATATAGAGACGGGGGCATATAGAGACGGGAGGGGCATATAGAGACGGGGGCATATGCATAGAGACGGGGGCATATAGAGACGGGGGCGCATATAGGGACGGGGGCATATAGAGGACGGGGGGCATATAGAGACGGGGGCATGGGCATATAGAGACGGGGGCATATAGAGACGGGGGCATATAGAGACGGGGGCATATAGAGACGGGGGCATATAGGGACGGGGGCATATAGAGACGGGGGCATATAGAGTCGGGGGCATATAGAGACGGGGGCATATAGAGACGGGGGCATATAGAGACGGGGGCATATAGAGACGGGGGCATATAGAGACGGGGGCATATAGGGACGGGGGCATATAGAGACGGGGGCATATAGGGACGGGGGCATATAGAGACGGGGGCATATAGAGACGGGGGCATATAGGGACGGGGGCATATAGAGGTGTCCCCATCAGTAGACTACATGTTGTTTCGGAAGTGTAGCGAAAGCGACCCTTAGGAGCGGGCGGTGTCCATTTGAAAAGCTTACCGACAGTCCAAAAGAAAGAAGTCTTGCAATAAATTACAGTCGAAACAATATGGCGACCCATATCCAATGCCCGTTGCTGAATACGGAAGTTATTATCTAAAGTATACCAAACAACGCTCGCTAGTGTACAGCAGAAACAGTCACGCTAAGGTTGTACTGGTCACTACTGTCGCACGCAATGCTGCATTCCAAAGAGTAATCTATGACGAAACTCAAATAATTTCCCAAAGTAGCGCTTCTAATCTTTGGCCGGGTTATCATGATTACAGACGACCGAAGTTCACGTGAGAATGACTAATATTCCACGCTACGGCGCCTGGCGCTTAGATCACAAAGATGACCTAGTCATGCCAGCATCAACAGTGAAATTGCTACAAATCGCGAGAAGCGTTAATAAATATTGGGTAAAGAGAGTATTCTAAGCGGTGATAATTTATGTTAACGCTCAACAGTTCGGCTCGGCAGAGAGTAGATATTAACTGTTGCTTTCTGCACCTTTCACCACAATATCGTTATTCGATCTAAATAACCGACACGTGACCTGATCTAGAGAAAGGTGCATAAAGACGCTGGAACAAAATGCCAGAAGACGCGAGCAAAGTTTCTAACCTGATTTTAGTCGAAATTGAGTTTTTGCTTTAGTTTATCCTGGGACCATTTTTCTGGCATCCCGTTAGTTTTTCAGATAACCGCAGCCTAAACATTGATTTAACGCATATATCTAGAAAAGTGTTGACCTTTCCGTGTGGTCTGAAAAGCAGTGATTTTTGCGTTGGTTGTATCTTAACTGGTGCTGATTACGTTATTCTGAAATTGTCAGTCGTTTTCAGGCTTGCTCTTCCCACTAACATTTACTCCCGCTGCAGAAAAGCTTCGTAAAACGCATTTCACCCCTGTTGCTAAGGATTTGTATTCTCTCTCAAATGACTGATGTGCAGGTAGTCGACTGCAATCTGCTATAATTTCATTTAAAATGATCATATTTCTATCATTCTTGCACCATTTTAAAGCTCTGGTGTTTTAGTGCTTCGCGATACTAATAAATTAAATTCAAATGCGACCTTCTGTAACTTTCGCTGGATAACGTCACATGTTTCCAACCCTTCGACAACAAATCCTCCACACTACTTTCTCCATCTGTGTTCCTTTGCACGTCGTTCTTCCTGGCCTTCTCAACAACACACACCTTTGATAACGTTCATTGATTGTTACTCGTGTTGTCTTCTGCCTGCATTCCTCTACTTCCTTTAACAACGGTTACCCACAAATTTCAAACTAGTCCAAAGTATACCTACAGTTGTACTGCCGCCTCGTCTCAATGCCGTTGTTGTTGTTGTTAGTGTTGTTGTTGCTGTTGTTGTTGTTCCTGTTGTTAGCTTCCGCTTCGCTACTTTTCCATGCATGAAGCTCATTTTGTTCTTTTAGTCTTTACCTAAGACGATGATTAATTTATCTCTCCAGTCTGAGCTAGTTTGCTCCAGCTTTTGAAGAATGGTTACCCCGCTTGTTCGGTTTTAAGGTGTAGTTTCGCTGAAATGTGGTTCAAAATAGAAATGTATGAATCTTCAACGACAATACAAACAATTCATCTGATATTAATGTATACATCCTCGAAATTCATCTGGCGCTCTCAGCATTGTCCAAAATATGTAAAATATGAGGAAAGTTTCAAGAATGCATTCTTATCAATACCAACAATTACTGACCGATTGACTGGCCTCTAAGCACTATATATAAAGCGGATGGACTTAACATATTAATCCCTTGCAGCCACACTAAAAGTCCATCGTTCTGCAGAGAGCGACGATGTGAGTTTCTGAGGATCATTCCACGCCAGTCAATCGCAAAACGAGAATGCAGTCCACTGGGCAACTCCGTAAATTCTTTTACATTTAAGATGGCATCAGTTCATGCAATCGTATGAAACAAGTAAGCAAGTACTTAGCCCGGAAGTTATTGAGAAAGAGTACACTATCCGTTACCAGCGCAGACGGGTACAGCGCCGGGCTGGACGGTTAAAAAGAAAACTCCCGCAATAAAAACTATATTTCACCTTCGCAACATATGTAAGTGGCATTCCAGCGTATCATCGTCCACGCCAAGACATCGACCAGTGGAAAAAAGTTTAAAATTATTGCAGGGTTTCTCTTTAAATCAATATATTTTTCTTTATGCCCCCTAACATTGCGTGACACTGGAATGATAAAGTTAGAGGGTGGGAGGTATGACGGTGGTTTGAAGGGTCAGGGTCAGGTTGTGGCAACACTTTAAAAGCGGTCAACAAGCCACCACGAGCACCACTTGAGGCATGTGTGGCTTTATGACTTCTGATACTATCTCACTTCCCTCCTCGCTATCCCCACTCCCTCACCCTCCACCCCACCCCTATCCTTCACACCCTCCCCCAACCCCCGACTCCTACTATGAACGCCCTACTACCCAAACTCTCTCTCCTGTCTTGGTTTGTGGTCATCTACGGGTCTGCTGTTCCTGATTCAAATGTTATGTTTGTCCACGTGGTAACCCTATTATTTGACATCGCTTTACAACCACACCTGAAACCTATTGCAAAACTAAACCACACCTGAAGGAAGAAACTTTCCCAATCCTATATGTGTGCCTTTGCCTCGCACTTCTCTTTAACAACCTTGTTCATCTTCTACGTTTTTTAGGCATCACCTCTTCCTGTGGGTTGGGGGTAAGAATAGACCCATCGCGTCTGCCCACGCGATTCGCAAGAGGCGAACAACCAGTGAAGAATCTTCGCTTGATTTGCTCTTATTTCCTACCTGTTTTAGTGGTTTTCGTGATCAAACGACCCTACACAGCCTGCAATGGTCGACAAGGCTGTAACCCTATTCATCTAATTATTGGATTTCATCTTGGAGGTATCTCGCGTTTGCAGTCTGCGCTCAAGGGATTATGATATTGTTCATAACAAAGCACTACATGATTGCACCTTTGGGGGTTGAATAATGTCTGCCGATAGATTGAGACAAGCAAGCGCATAAATTTATCTTATATATCCTGCTCCAGTTATGTTCCATTTAATCATCAATGGAAGACGACACATCACGACTTTTTTGTGCACTTAAACGGCATCTAATATATTTACAAGTACCGTTATGCAGCGTTGCATATAGTACAACAATCAAACTTATTTGAATTGGATCGGACATCTTTTAATGTTTCTGATGAAAAACATTCCCGTGTGCATTCCGAAAATGGTACTTTTGTAGAATACAAAGTACACTTTTTCAATCAAGTTTGGTATTCTAACATGACGTCATTCAGAGAAATCCACACTTAGTTCCAATATTATCACTTGATTCCACATTAACACGTGCGCGCCATTCCAGAATCAAGATAGGACATATACGAGTACTTGTGTACTCCAAAGAACCATCAAGCGCATTCCCGAACACGCGTCCACTCACGCAAACGGGAGTACTTTCGCACTGACATGTTTGCATTTGCACCAGCACAACACACACTGACGCGCACGCACAAAAACAAGCTTACAGTCGGTTGCAGGCAAGTATAGCGTGCGTGGGCACACACACGCTCGCGCACACGTAAGCACGCACGCAAACACGCACGCACGCGCGCGCTCGTATATACATACACGCACGCACGCACGCACGCACACACACGCACACGCACACACACACACACGCGCACACACACACACACACACACACACACACGCACACGAGAAACATTAAATGACCAAAATGGAATTGTTCTTGAATCCCAAACACGATCGATACGCAAAAGGGGTGAAAAAGGGATCTTTTCCTCAACGCTTCGCGCAACTGTGCCTATTGGAAACCCCTCAGCGCCGGGGAATTCTCTAAGTCTCACGCAGTGGAACCGCTCTCCCCTTCTTTGCCAGGTCAGAGGGCGATTCGTGTGAAAACCCCCTGTGTTTTCCACAAATATTGCTTTAGCAGACACCGAGTACAACACAGCGGAGCTGGACACATTTAGAGAGGACACAGAGGGGCTTTCACGAAATTCGAGTTGCCGGCCTTCGCTTTTGCAGAGAGACAGAGAGAGAGAAAGACAGAGAGAGAGAGAGAGAGAGAGAGAGAGAGACAGAGAGAGAGAGAGAGAGAGAGAGAGAGAGAGAGAGAGAGAGAGAGAGAGACAGACAGACAGACAGAGAGAGAGAGAGAGTCGTTCGTTGTATGTGTGTGCGTGTGTATGTTTGTGTGTGTATATGTGTGTTTGTGTGTGTGTGTTTGTGTGTATGTGTGTGGGGGTGGGGGGTGGGGGTTAGTGTGTTTGTCTGTTTGTGCTTGTGCGAATGCGCGCACGCAAGCGTGTTTACTATTTGTGTGCGTGTGTGCTCGCGCGTGCAGGTAAGTATTTCCACGCATTTGTGTGCGTGTGCGCGTTTTTGTATACATCTGAGCATGCATTCGTGCGTGCCTTTCCATGCGTAATCGTGCATGTGAACGTTCCTGAATATGTCTTGCTGCTTTTACGGGACCGGGAAAAAACGCCGTTCTAACTGCAATAGACAGGTGTAGTGGTGAAAACGGAAACTGATGAGTATATCAAGAGTGAGTGTTGAATTCCATTTTTTTAAATAAAAAAACAATGCATTGTTAATGGATGGGACCAATGTATGTATGTGCATTCTTGTTATGCGCTATACTTCACACCTAGCAGGCATGCTCAATGCGCAACATAGTCACCAAAACAAGGTTCTTGGCTAAAAAGATGCGTTTTTAGTCCTTTTTTAAAATCCTTTAGACTCCATGACTTTCTGAGTCGTTCCGGAATGCTGTTCAACACACTTTGGGCCTGTAAGGAAAATGACATGTTACCATAGGCTTTTGTTTTTTTCTTCGGAATATCTATAAGTTTTTGACTGGAAGATCTTAAATTTCGCACTGGCTTGTAGTCTTTTAGCAGTTCTTGCAGATAGACGAGAGCATTGTCTGTGACACATTTGAAAACGATGCAGAGAACCTTATATTTGAATTTTGATTCGACTCTGCACCGGGAGCCAATGAAGCCTTTTCAAAATTGGCGTCATGTGACTGAGATCAAGATCTTAAGCTTAATAATCATTACAGAAAAAAGGTAGAAAAAGAGAGAGGGGGGGGGGGGTCTTTTGCATTAATGAGGCGTATACTGCTACCTTGACGGTGAGGCTTACTCAAAAAGGGTGTGAGCTGTTCGTGACTGAATGAATGTGGGAGGAAGAGAAAAAGCGGAGAGCTAAGAGTCGAGTCAAGACATGAAGTAAGCAACAATAATTTCGTTTTCTTCATGTGGTAAAGGAGAGAGAGAGAGAGAGAGAGAGAGAGAGAGAGAGAGAGAGAGAGAGAGAGAGAGAGAGAGAGAGAGAAAGAGAGAGAGAGAGAGAGAGAGAGAGAGAGAGGGGGGGGGGTATTTATACATGTGCGAATATGTTTGCGCAGGGGTGGGTGGGATGCGTGTTTGTGCCCGCGCGTGTTGTGTGTGTCCAGGAGGCCAGAGATCTGACAAAGGCGTTAACAGTAACAAGGTTGGCTTGAAACACAGAAGTAGGTGGAGAGGCAAGAAAGCTAATCAAATATTGGGTGGTGTGAAGAAAGTGGTATAGGTGTGAGAAGGTGGGTGGGAAGAAGAGGAGGGTAGAGTGTGGTTGAAGGGGGGGGGGGGGGTTTGGGGAGGAGGAGGGATTGGAGGCATCGATGTCACAAGGTGCTAAAAGGGTAGTGGGGGACGTATACGTGAATGTAAAGAGCTTGAGGGTAAAGGGAGGGGGAGAGGTTTCAAGGTGGTAAGGGAGAGGAGGTAGCTCTAGAGACACAGAGGAAGGGGGTGAGGAACCAAGATAAGGGTGGAGGCAAGGAGAGACAGCGCTAGGGAAACCCGAAGCCTTATAGATCGAGCTATTGTCCACGTACTAACCTCTCACCCCATACCTCAGAGAGAGAGAGAGAGAGAGAGAGAGAGAGAGAGAGCGAGAGCGAGAGAGAGATTATAATTCTAGCAAGAATGATACAATCTCTGAAACATACTAAAATGTGTTTTGTACCAGGGAAACAAAATTAAAGTATGATACTTATGATAACATGATTACGATGACATATGCACAGAAACAAAATATTATTTAAAAATCTCGATATTGAAAAAGTAACAAATATGTACGGCCAAAGCCTCTTGATGAGCCCTCTCTCCCCATCTTCCCACCCCCAATCAGCCGGAACCCCTAGTTGCCGAACGCTCGGGGCCCCGCTCCTATAGCTCAGCCAGGGGCCTGAAGTAAGCATGTTTAGAAAGATGTACAAATGGCACACTTTCGGTTATCGCATTGTCTAGACATTAGATGAAGATGAGGGAAATTATGTTGTAGGATGATGCCTGAGAATATTGCGAATCTTGTCTTTGACCACAGGCAGAGAGAGAGAGAGAGAGAGATATCCTTTCGCAAAACAACAGTGGACCAGGGACACCACAACGTGCATATTACCAACACACAAAAAAGCAAAACCCAAGCAACACGATGGCCTCATAAGACAGGTGTGCAAGAAAGTACACAAGCACGAAGGAGTACGCAAGGTGTTCCTCGCCGCAGCTGCAGCTGCTGCACAGCATATTGCACGTGTGCAGTGCGTGCACGATGCCAGAAGCACACGGTGTCACTGGGAAGTGTCCACGACTCCAGACATTCAGTGATTCACACTCGTGGCAATAGAAGCGATGGGGACAGCAGCCCCCCAGGACTTGGTGGCAGTGAGCTTGAGCACGGTGCAAGTGAGGAGAGAGCACGGAACTGCCACGACCAAGGGAAACTAGAGCATGGGAAGGGAAACTTGGCCAGACTCCAAATGACGTATCAGTGGCCTGGGACCCTAGCAACCGCCCTAGCAGCAGCCCTGGCCTACCTGCCCGCCATCATCTACCAGAGCAGCAAGGTGTCATGTTGATCCACAGCGCTGAGCTCTCTGGTCTCTCTATAGCTTTCCTCTTTTTAGACAATTCTGATAAAAATAGTGATTGTGCCTCTGGATCTTCAACGCTGTCAGATAGAAAGCGAGACGAAATTGCTGTGCACGGATGATTTTTTGTTGTTGTGAATTCACATTTTAATATTTAAAGGAAGTAGAACCTGCATTCTCCATGCACCAATATTACCAGCAATCGACGAAACTTCGCTCATGATTGAAACGAAAATTTCGTTAGACTAGATATTAAAAATCGAGTTTAATATTTCTTTCACGTAGCTATGAACCGCTTGTGCTCTCGTATCTGTTGTCGCTTACCAACACACCAATGAGTATTCTATCATGCAACACACAAAGTTCTCGCCAAATCATCCAAATCTGCAATATTCAAAGGGAAAAAAGTTGCAAACGAATTCTCTTGTTTTTCTCGCCTCTGAATATTCAAGGAAAAAACGGTTCGCTACTTAGAGACGCCGACCTCGCTCACAAGCGTCGTCGGCAGGTGACTGCGGCCGCTAGTGGGGGGAATTCAACATAGAGAACTTTCATCAAGAGGGGCAGGTTGGTATATAGATGTCATGCAACTAAGTCCAGACAGCTAGTCGGCGGAAAACAGAACTCACGGATAGCGGCACCAGTCAGAGTGGCGCTAGGGAACATATCATTCTGCTGTCACTATGTGCGTGGGTTTGCTGTGTACTCTATATAGATCTACAGTTCGCAGGTTTACACTCGTACAGATAAACGGTAGTATATGAAGATTAGGTGTAGTACATCCTGGCTAGCTCGTATCAGGATCGAACCCATCGTACCCACGCGCCCATGTACGCTGTGCCCCTCACCACCCATCACCACCACACGCTACCAGCTCTAGGCACTCGTCCCTACCCACTCCCAAGTCTCACTGCTACCCAGGCCGACCCCCCGACATCCCTCATGGTCAGCACAAAAAAAACGCATGCGTATATCCGCGCAGTCAAACACGGTCCGCCTGTTTTTTATTCGACTAAAGACGACAAATCGAGCGCAGTCGACGAGTGCCAGTGTAGTGTCAGCACTGTTGCCATAAAATTAGCAAAATAGCCTCCTCTATCACGAGCTCTATTACTAACGGACGTCAGCCGTCATCAGGAACATCACTGCGAGGTAGGTGTATCAATGAAGTCATGACTCTCCAATACAACCGCACAGGGCGAAAACAGAATAGGTGATAAACAAGCGCTTGCTGACAGCTAGATTTGCATTCGTGTAGAAGGCGAACATGCGCCAGGGTACGTTTTGTGTTTTGTCGGCATGATAAATATATCGATAACGAACCAGTAAGTTTTATTCTCAGAGAACACAGGAAAAAGATGGTTGTCATCGATACACGTAATCCTGAACGTAGATGACCTGGCTCAGACTGCAACTGTCCAAGCCATTTTGCACAGCGGGGGGCAGAAACAGAAGTACAGGCGTTGTGAAGCCAGCAACACTTAATGAGCTGACCTGATACGTCTCGCGACGTTGAATTATGCTGCTACTGCCATTCAGTAATTTGTGTAAATGATAAAGAGCGAAAGAGTCGAGCGAACAAAAGTTACGTCACTGGCTGGCGATGTCCGATCTATATACTGCAAACCTCTCGTACGTCACATGTACATACCCCATACAACCAAGAAAGTCATAGGCATCTTAACCGCACTGCAATCGACGGTAGATCTCTAAGTAGCGCATACAATTTCACGTACAATGTAGCATAAGTGTCTTAATCACGCAAAGCTTCTTAAAAACACACGCCTTCTGTACAGACAGAGGAATGACTATACAGCCAAAATGAACACGAGGCTACCCATATAGGAACTCAACGATCCAGCAAGTTCTATAAGCTCGGTAATACTCGGATAGTTCAATCTCTGCCAGGTTATCATGGGATGTGCAACAATTTACAAGTCCAAGTTAGAAAAAAAAACATTGGGTGAAAAAGGGTAAATACCGAGTGATAATTGACAATACTAAATCAGACCAATGCGACCTAAGGCAAGTCTTCGACTAGAGTTTGCATAGCAGATTTTTCTATTCTGATTGGGCAGTCTCACTACGTATTTTTCACGCGTGAAATTAACAGCCCCACGTGTACCAAACGAGACATTATTGAATGTGCTATATTTCAATGGGAGTGAGGACCTTCATGAATGGCCAAACTCACCTCTCCCGACAACGGACTATATCGACATAAAAGTACAAGATCCTTCAGTATCTAGTCTCCTCAGTCTCTTAAAAAACCCTTGAGATAATGGTCTATTCTCCTCCGAAATCTTACGTGTAACGGGTGTGTGAATTTGCATGCCGCAACCCCGCATTAGTCATAAGTGTAGGACATTGATGATTATGTAAACTCAATGCCCCAAACTCTCTTTGAGTCGGGACAGAGTTCTGCCCCTTGCCTTCTTTGCAACACCAAAATGTACAAAAAGCACTTTCTTTTCAAACCTTGATTCTGAAAAATATTGATACATTCAATCGGACCTAACTTCCAGTAGAAGTGTGCAAAATGTCAAGGAAATCCGTCCAGTAGTTTTTGAGATATCAGGCCGTTAAGTCGGGACTACAGACAGAACAGACAGACACACACACACAAACACACACACAGACAGATAAAGCTGTGAGGGACCTCCAGTAAAACGTGGAGGGGTAAGGAGTCTCGCTTTAAAAACATCAGATTAATTTTAGACAAAAGTTTTCAAGTTTGGATATGACACCTACGAGCCGGAGCAGACAAGTTAATACATTTATGTGAATTGTCTTGATTGGGGCCTTGCCCATACTTGTGAAATTCAGTACAAGTTGCAATTGTCGTCTTTAAACGACTATGACCATAGCTCTTTGCACCTGCTGTTCAGATTCCTAATGTAAAATGTTCATTTTACACCCCCCCCCCCCCCCCCCCTAAAGAAAAGTATGGCTAGCGGTACACAAGTGGACTATTTAAGAGAATATCAAAATCAAATGACTTCTATCTCTCTCCCCTTCCCCCACCGACCATTTATACAACATTAGTAAAATATAATTGGACGAGACCAGGATTTTCTCGTTTACTTTTTTCTATGTAATCGTGTATGGTTACTTCAGTGTTCAGCACTGCTCACTGTACGTTCTTTCGTACCGAGGATTTATTTCAACCATGTGTATGGAGTTGATCCTTTTTGACATTTTTTCAAGAAAGGGACAGGTGATGATGATGATGATGAATAT
This sequence comes from Theodoxus fluviatilis, assembly GCA_034096865.1. Classification (NCBI taxonomy): domain Eukaryota; kingdom Metazoa; phylum Mollusca; class Gastropoda; order Cycloneritida; family Neritidae; genus Theodoxus; species Theodoxus fluviatilis. The sequence continues at coordinate 987 of JAWQFJ010014039.1, read as the reverse complement.
ACAAGCCAAAGAATTGAATTAATAAACGTTCCTAGGACCCGATTTAGTCATTAAAAAGATGTTCCATTGACATTGACACATTCAAAATGATCATACTCGCATTGAAACTGCTTTAGTAGAACGGTAGCGATCTTGGCGTGTGTTCTGTTTTTTGGTTTTTTTTGTTGTTTAGTTAGACTTTCATTTCATTTTCTTCTAATTAAACCATAAACTCACTTCTTCGGTTTTGGAGGTGTTCCGGCCTTTACGGGACGAGCTGCGGTTGTGTGCGAGACGGATCAATGCTCTGCCGTCTCCGTTCCTGTTCTGTCGTGAACTGATGATGAAACAACACGTACCTGCAAGGGTTGTTTTGACCATGCAAAAAGCGGAAGAAGCTACTAAGTAAACCCCCGTTCACACGAAAAAAGTCAATCGTATGAACATTACATGTTATGTTAAGATACAGAGGTTGGATAGTTGTGAAAATAAAAGTAGATTTGTGAAATGAAAGTTGAAAGCCATAGTATTGTGAAAATTAGAAAATGTCAGCTGTAACGCCTACCAGACAGACAGACCGAAAGAAAGAAAAAGATAGAAACGAAAGAAACTAGGAACACACTGAGAAAAGTCAAACGAAAGCCAAATAGCAACACGCCTTCATTGACCTCGTGACGGAATCTGCCATTTTCAAACTGGGAGGCAGTCCTTTAAATAAATTTTTTACATAAAAAATTGCATATATTACACTTTTCCCGTCCCATAAGTCTATAAATTTGGACTCTTCGTAGACTAAAAATTTAAATCCACGTCCTCCACATATGAAAAAATGTCTCACAGTGAGTAGGAGTGATAAGCAGCAAAGTGTACTGTAGACTTATACACGAGACCGCATGCACCTATTTTCTGCACTTGCCCTTCTGATCACAAGCCAACACACATAGCAATTTGGTTGACGGTAGAACGTAATTGAATGGCTTTTGGAGTATATTACAGTGACTGTAGAAA
>JAWQFJ010014037.1:0-19793 GCA_034096865.1 Theodoxus fluviatilis | reverse complement strand
ATAATAATAATAATAATAAATCACTTTTATACCGCGCAATACTCCCACACAGTGAGACTCAAAGCGCCTAAAAAAAAGAAGAAAAGAAAAGAAAAAGAAAATAGAAGTAAAAAAAAACCCACACAATAGGAATGTATATGAAAGTAATATACATCAAGGTAAGAGAAACAAAGATGAAAAGCAGGTGATATAAAACAACACAGCAACACAAACCAGACATTCAGTCAACATTCATACAGACGAAAAAAACAAAACAAAACAAACAGTTTATACAGATATGTACAATGCACTAACTGTTCTCAGGAAGCAGTCAGGCCCTAGGGGCACTACACTGAGAAAGCTTTACGGAAATAATGGGTCTTGAGGTTAGATTTGAAGGAAGGAAGAGAAGTGATGCCACGGAGAGATGACGGCAGAGCATTCCAGACAGAAGGTGCTTGAAAGTGAAAGGATCTCTGGCCAAAGGATTTGGTGGTGGTTTTAGGTTTGCAGAGAACTTTTTCGGAGCCTGAGCGGAGAGAGCGAGAGGGTTGGTAGATCTGAAGAAGAGATGAGAGATAGGGCGGCAGAGTTCCATCAAAGCAACGGAAGGCGAGAGTGGCGAGTTTGTACTGGATCCTGTACTCGACAGGAAGCCAGTGGAGTTTCATGAAAAGAGGGGTAACATGTGTTCTCTTGGATTTTCTGAAAATGAGACGGGCAGCGTTGTTTTGAACCCGCTGAAGGCGAGAGATTTGTTTGGATGGTAGTCCTGCAAGCAGGGAGTTGCAGTAGTCGAGACGTAGATATGGTGTATGTTCTCTAGATTACTCAACTAATTTCCTGTCATTATCATTTTGATGGTGAGTATTCTGTTACTTCTAAAGTCAAATAGGTATTGTTGTTTTGAATACATTTTTACAATCTGTTGATCATATGCAGTTTATTAACTTTGTGTTATTTACATTTTCTTTGTACCTATATGTTTCAGATGGGTTGCCTTTTTTAACCTCCTCTACAATTGAGTTGATTTTGCTGCCTTACTTTTGGCCTTTCACATTTGTGCTGTGATGGGGTAACACTCAGTGTGGATGTTCTTTTGGGATGTGCAAGGTTGAGAAAGTGCCGAAAATGGAAGTGATATGAGAGACAATTGAGGATACTGGCCTTGCCACACAATTGTGTATTTGGTGTCCAGTCCATACTTCGAAGAACCCTGCCTTTCAGAGACTTGCAATGTAAGTGGAATGTACTTGCCTGAGTAAAGCATTCCTTTCTTCATGAAACACTACTCCTAGCATCCAAGTTGTTGGTTTATCACTCGATGTGGATTGCCTATGTTTGTCCTGAGTTCACACGTGCTGGTGAATGGTAGTTATTTCTTGTTGCTCAAGTTATTTATCCATGTTGTTTAAAACTTGGTGAAATTGTAGAATTATGAAATCGATATTTGAATTATGTAGTGATATTATATCCAACTTTTGGTCTGAAATGTATGAAATGGCAAGCTGTCATGCTTTTGATGGGATAGTCCACATTACTGCTATTGGTACCTTGGATGAAAAATATTGTTAATGAGTTGTTTTGCATGATTGTTAATTATTGTTTTGTATGGTCTGTAAGTTATATCATTTGTGCTGTATGTTTATTAACATACTGTTGTGATCATGTCTCCACAGAATTATTGTGAAAGATTTTTGTGAAATAAAGTATTGAAGTTATAAAATGAAATTTTGTTCTCCCTTACCACTGAGTAGCATAGGATTTTTAAAAACCAAGTCTAAATATATGTTAACCTGAAGTACAAGGTTTTCCCAGTACAATACACCCTTGAAGCAAAATCAAGTACATGTACCATTGCTACTTTACCAATGGATGACTAGCTGAAGCGCCTCCATACCCCATTAACAAATGTAAACCCTGACTGCTGGAAACCCTGACTACTGGAAATGATGACTACTGGAAACCCTGACTGCTGGAAACCCTGACTGCTGGAAATCCTGACTGCTGGAAACCCTGACTGCTGGAAACCCTGACTGCTGGAAACCCTGACTGCTGGAAACCCTGACTGCTGGAAACCCTGACTACTGGAAACCCTGACTGCTGGAAACCCTGACTGCTGGAAACCCTGACTGCTGGAAACCCTGACTGCTGGAAACCCTGACTGCTGGAAACCCTGACTACTGCAAACTATTACTGCTGGAAACCCTGACTGCTGGAAACCCTGACTACTGGAAACTATTACTGCTGGAAACCCTGACTGCTGGAAACGCTGACTGCTGGAAACCCTGACTGCTGGAAACCCTGACTGCTGGAAACCCTGACTACTGGAAACTATTACTGCTGGAAACCCTGACTGCTGGAAACGCTGATTGCTGGAAACCCTGACTGCTTGAAATCCTGACTGCTGGAAACAATGACTACTGGAAACCCCGACTGCTGGAAATCCTGACTGCTGGAAACTATTACTGCTGGAAACCTTGACTGCTGGAAACCCTGACTGCTTGAAATCCTGACTGTTGGAAACTATTACTGCTGGAAACCCTGACTGCTGGAAATCCTGACTGCTGGAAACCCTGACTGCTGGAAACGCTGACTGCTGGAAACCCTGACTGCTGGAAACCCTGACTGCTGGAAACTATTACTGCTGGAAACCCTGACTGCTGGAAACCCTGACTGCTTGAAATCCTGACTGCTGGAAACTATTACTGCTGGAAACCCTGACTGCTGGAAACCCTGACTGCTGGAAATCCTGACTACTGGAAACCCTGACTACTGGAAACCTGACTGCTGGAAACCCTGACTGCTGGAAGCCTGTCTGCTGGAAGCACTGACTGCTGGAAACCCTGACTGCTGGAAACCCTGACTACTGGAAACCCTGACTGCTGGAAACCCTGACTGCTGGAAACCCTGACTACTGGAAACCCTGACTACTGGAAACCCTGACTACTGGAAATCCTGACTGCTGGAAACCCTGACTGCTGGAAACCCTGACTACTGGAAACCCTGACTGCTGGAAACAATGACTACTGGAAATCTTGACTACTGGAAATCCTGACTACTGGAAACATTGACTGCTGGAAACCCTGACTACCGGAAACAATGACTACTGGAAACCCTGACTACTGGAACCCTGACTGCTGGAAACCCTGACTGCTGGAAACCCTGACTGCTGGAAACAATGACTACTGGAAACAATGACTACTGGAAACAATGACTACTGGAAACGATGACTACTGGAAACCCTGACTACTGGAAACAACTACTCCTGGACATCCTGACTGCTGAAACCCTGCCTACTGTAAACCCTGCCTACTTGAAATTATGGAAACCCTGACTGCTGGAAACTATGGAAATGATGACTACTGGAAACCCTGACTACTGGAGTGGAAACCCTGACAACTGGTAATGATGACTTCTGGAAACAATGACTACTGGAAACCCTGACTGCTGGAAACCCTGACTACTGGAAACTTTGGAAATCCTGACTGCTGGAACCCTGACTGCTGGAAACCCTGACTGCTGGAAAACCTGACTGCTGGAAACAATGGAAATCCCGACTGCTGGAAATGCCGACAGCTGGAAATCCTGCCTACTGGAAATGCTGGCCACTGGAAACCCTGACTACTGGAAACCCTGACTGCTGGAAACCCTGACTACTGGAAACCCTGATTACTGGAAACCCTGACTGCTGAAAACTTTTACTGCTGAAAACCCTGACTACTGGAAACCCTGACTGCTGGAAACCCTGACTACTGGAAACCCTGACTACTGGAAATCCTGACTGCTGGAAACCCTGACTGCTGGAAACCCTGACTACTGGAAACCCTGACTGCTGGAAACCCTGACTGCTGGAAACCCTGACTGCTGGAAACCCTGACTACTGGAAACCCTGACTACTGGAAACCCTGACTGCTTGAAATCCTGACTGCTGAAAACTATTACTGCTGGAAACGCTGACTGCTGGAAACCCTGACTACTGGAAACCCTGACTACTGGAAACCCTGACTGCTTGAAATCCTGACTGCTGAAAACTATTACTGCTGGAAACGCTGATTGCTGGAAACCCTGACTGCTGGAAACCCTGACTGCTGGGATTTCACCGAGGCTCATGCAGCATCATGCACCACACGTGTCCAAAGTGTGATCCAGCATTCCTGCTGCTGTGAGCCAGAGAATGCCTGGCGGACTGGACGTCCCATGGCAGCACAGTCAAACTAGAGAGCTCTGGGAGACTGCAAACCTCCGCTAAGGCAGCTATGGCGGTGGAGGTATCACAGCTGAGCATGGCAAGCAGTGACTGACCATAGTAGACCACATTCAATCCCTGCTCGCTCACCCTCTCGCGCTGTGGTCATGATCTCACGTGAGGCTAGGGAGGCTAAGAATAGACTGGCATGTAGCATGCAGTACAAGCCTGGGTGGTACTGGCGGACAGCCTAGTGGATAAATAATCATCTGATCATGGTTGTAATTCCAAAACGAGGTAACAGAAAACCTAAAAAAATTGACAGGTGTGTTTCCCTGGGTTGAACTCTGACCGTGCACCGAATTTAATCAGAATCTGTCATAAACCTTTGGAGTTCCTTTGCCAAACAACAAATGAATGAATGAATGAACAACGCACAAATGATGAACAAACGAACGCATGGATGAATGGACTGACCGACTAACTAACTAACCTAAAAAACATAACCTTCTTGGTGGATGTAATGCAACACAATCAAAGCAAATGCTCGCCTCGTTTGTCAATGCATTTATTTTTAGCTTTCACAAAAAGGCCACACCACTGTGCGTCTTGGCGGTCACACCACTGCCAGAGTGAAGGGGGAGGCACAGTAAAATCCAATCATTTCAACATGATCACACAGCTTAATAAAGTGTCACAAAAACATGCTTGCAGTATGCAGATCTCGAGTCATTTCAAACGAAAAATATTATTTGTTGGTTAAATGGACCATTCACACACCAACTCATGTTATTTTAAGCGACACTGAGAACTTTGTAAAAGTAGGAATATAAAGGATATTGATATTTTGGCTGGAATGAAACACTCGTGAAGAACAACAACACATAATAAAATGAGCAAATTATGATCATAGAATCATAGGAATCACGATGTATTTTTCTCAGAAGATAACACATCCATATCAGATGTTGTGACGTTTTCTCGAACCTACTGGCACCGTCGCAGGCGTGTTTATCAGTCAGGTCACGGCCTTGACCCGCGCGCGACCGAGTTAGGCTAATATTAGCTTGTTGTGACACAGTAAGTCGGTCGCGTCGCAGTTAGGAATGTGGGAGTGTGTTCGACATCGTACTGGTAGTTTCTAGAAATTGTGTAAAGGTATATAAGGAGCGAAAGCGAGTGAGAGAGGGAGAGCAGCAGATACGGCAGAGTTAAAGGTGAGAGCTTTGACCCTGTACAGAGCGAGTTTCTGCTGTGTGCTAGCAAGCCTCTGCGGTACTGTAAGCAGAGTGAAGCTGCGACGTAGTGCGACGATTATTGCTGTTGGCTGATTTTCACCACTGTAGTCGATCAGTGTGTGAATAAAGTTCGTTGGAAACGATCACCGGAGTCTGTCACTGTGACTTCCTAGCGCAAGCCAGGAGAACCCCCGTACATCAAGATATTGCAGAGAAGAGTGCAACATTGGTTCCACAGACGGCGAACAGTCCAAGCAGTGACAGTCTACGACGGAAATGGACGGTGAGAAACGCGTTTTTCGATCTACTGTGTGTGTCGATGCGATGGATTCATCGAGTGCGGACATTGCGACAGTGATGCGGCCGCAACTGTATGACGGCAAGGCATCGTGGGAAGCGTACCACATTCAGTTCGAGGTGATAGCAAAGAATTATTGGCTGGAATGAGGAGGAGAAAGCCAACTTTCTCATTCTCAGCCTGACCGGACAAGCGCTGACAGTCCTCGAAACCTTGCCACCCGAAGACAGAAACGACTACAATGCCCTCGCACAGGCTCTCCGTGACAGATTTCAAGTCATCTGGAACTCGGACCAGGCACGGGCACTGCTCTACGTCAGACAGCGCGAAGAGGGCGAGTCTCTCCCTCAACTGGCAGCTGACATCGGGCGACTGGTGATGCGGAGTTACCCCGCCTGCAACAGGGAAGGAATCGACGACCTGGCTCGAGATAAATTTATAGATGCCCTCGTCGACGACAAAGTAAAACGTCAGGTGCAGGTACTGGCTCCTAGCACTCTGAGGGAGACAGTGAACACTGCTCTTCGCGTCGAAGCAATCTTCCAGCGTGAGCAAGCGACCCCGCCTCAGAGAATCAGAGCCATCGACAGCCAGGTGAAATCAGACAGTGACAGCTTTGCCCTGCTTGCCAAGTTAATTCAGCTGATGGAGGAGTATTTGGTAAAGATCAGAAACCTTTCCTCCGGTCGGGAGGGGCAGCGTGGACATATCACGTGTTACAACTGCTATAAGACAGGCCACATCGCTCGCCGCTGTCCACAGAGGAAGGAGAAAGCCACCACCTCCCAGGAAAACTCCACCCTGCACCGGCTCAAGAGCGTGCGCGTAGACCGAGGAGGACTGGCAATCGAGGTGTACATCGACGGTAACCGTCATCAGGCACTGATCGACTCAGGAGCGACCATTTCTGTGATAAAGACTGGTCTGTGCCCCTTCCAGAGAAGAGAGGAATCAGCAATGGTGCTCACTGACGTCATGAACAGACCGATCCCTGTGCACGGCGTCGTGACAGTGAAGGTGAAGGCCGGTGAGCTTGTTATCTCTCACCCCTTCGTGATCGCCGATATAAAAGATGACGTCATCCTGGGGATAGACTTTTTGCAGAAGCATTGCTGTGTTATAGACTGGGGACAGTTCCTCCTGCTGATTGATGGGCACCACGTGCAGTTGAAGGGTCTTGGGGGTGAAGGGAATGCTTCACTGCGGCCCTCGGGTGCGTTGAGGCGGATCGCCGCTCAAGAGACGCCTCTGGCAGTCGCACAGAGACAGGATCCGGACCTGCAGCCCATCATCCGCTGGATGGAGGACAGGCCTGTCCGCCCACCCTGGAGGAAGGTCGCCGTTACCAGCCCTGTCACCAAGGCTTACTGGACCCAGTGGGATGCCTTGCAGCTGACGGATGGAGCGCTGTACAGAAAGTGGATAGACGAGAAGGGAGAAACCTGCCGCCTTCTCCCTGTTCTGCCGAGAGCCATGCAGGAGGAAGCGCTGAGACAGGTACACGATGACCCAGCAGCTGGCCACCTCGGAAGGCAGAAGACGTACCGACGCGTCTGTGAGCGGTACTTTTGGATTGGTCGACACAAGTCCGTTCGCAACTTGTGTCGGCGCTGTGCCATCTGTGCCTCACAGACAAGACCCCACAGTCGCCGTAGTGGCTCTAGCAAGACTGACAGTTCTGCAGTGGTCGCCAGGCCATTGGTGGATATCCCCCGTGACGTGCCCCAGGGTGTGGAACCGCTCCAGGGTATGCTGCAGGCAGTGGGAAAGTCCGCAAGGACACACCTGCAGCGGAGCGTGGACGGAATGAAGACTGGTTACGACCGCAAGGCCTATCACCAGATCTCTCCTGATGGCACTGCACCGTGGTACTCCAACCCACGGGCTGAGAAGGGATGCACCACCAAGCTTGCCCGGCCACAGAGAGGACGTTACGTGAACCGTGCCCGTCTCTGGAAGTACCAGGGAGAACTACCGCCGGACTGGTGGCAGTCGCCACGACGTCACCCTGACCCGACCGACGACGAGCCACAGAGAGAGACACTGTACCAGGGCCTTCCTCGGAAGACGAGAGCGTGGATGGAGCGACCCCTGACTACGTACAGACATATACGTGGCGAGAGCGGCGTGTGATGCGGCCCTCTCGCTTCCTGTGAGTTCTTTATTTTCAGTGACAGTATGGACAGTGGTCTTGCAGACATTGACCCCATGGACTGGGCAGATGCTACCGCAAGGAAGCTTTCGCCCACGTGTCAGGTTTCTGCATCTATGCCACTCATTTCATAATTTTTGGACTACCTGGACTGCAGATTGACTCTTTCCCGGTATTTTGTTGTTGCTGTTGATGATAATGTTGTTGTTAGTTGTGTATTTTTGAGGTGTTAGTCTATGGTGTTTTGTAAATTTAGTGATGGAGTCGTATATGTAGTGAGACCGACGAGGTCGTTTCGGTCTTTAGGGGAGGAGCTATGTTGTGACGTTTTCTCGAACCTACTGGCACCGTCGCAGGCGTGTTTATCAGTCAGGTCACGGCCTTGACCCGCGCGCGACCGAGTTAGGCTAATATTAGCTTGTTGTGACACAGTAAGTCAGTCGCGTCGCAGTTAGGAATGTGGGAGTGTGTTCGACATCGTACTGGTAGTTTCTAGAAATTGTGTAAAGGTATATAAGGAGCGAAAGCGAGTGAGAGGGGGAGAGCAGCAGATACGACAGAGTTAAAGGTGAGAGCTTTGACCCTGTACAGAGCGAGTTTCTGCTGTGTGCTAGCAAGCCTCTGCGGTACTGTAAGCAGAGTGAAGCTGCGACGTAGTGCGACGATTATTGCTGTTGGCTGATTTTCACCACTGTAGTCGATCAGTGTGTGAATAAAGTTCGTTGGAAACGACCACCGGAGTCTGTCACTGTGACTTCCTAGCGCAAGCCAGGAGAACCCCCGTACATCAAGATATTGCAGAGACAGAGATTGCAATCATAACCATATGCTTGCATTTTTTATTTCCAATTGAAAATAAAGTATGCACATCATGACTGGAATATTCAATCTTTTCAATCAATATACACACAGACTCTCACAATATGAGCATCACAAAACTATATTTGATTCATGTTATCATGCTCCTGGAAATGAATCATGTGAATAGCCGTAAATGCTATCAAACTCACAACTGGCATCTTTTTGTGACCATTAATACATTAAAAACAGTATTTTTAGGGCATCAAATCACTGTAATCACAAGAAAATACACAGTATATGTATTTTGAAAAAACATATTTAAAAAGGTACTATAGCTAACATTAAGTAAATTCTCTGATTAATCTTCCCCTTACGACAAGGAAAATTATGCAAATGCCACAACATATGAACCTATGAGTGTCAAAGACCATATGATGCTATGCGATTGTGAATGAGTTAAGAACTTCATAGAGTTCATGAAATTATTCCATCTTCTAATGAGCACTTAGTGCAACCTTTTCAAATCATGACAAGGCACATTAAAACACGGAGTGTGTGGCACCAAATCCTAAGGTGGCATCCTCCTACATGAAATTCCTTTCTATTCACAAGTAATGACCCTTGCAAGAGATTATCAAGGTGAACACGCATGAGGACGTCTTGTTGATGGGAAAATACTCTGTGCAGGGGATTTAGGATCACCCCTTTCATATGGTACATGGAGGATGACAAAGACAACCCTCAACAAATGCAGATCTTTATCAACAGCTGCCTGAGAAGAATCCTCAAGATCCACTGGCCAGACAGGATCGGCAACATCCATCTGTGGAGAAAGACCCAACAACTGCCAGCAGAAAGCGAAATCGGATGGAGAAGACGAAGCTGGATTGGACATACGCTTTGAAAGCCAGCGGCAAGCATTGTCAGGCAGGCCTTGCCTGGGAATCCCAGGGGAGAGAGGAAGAGAGGACCACCGAGAAACAGCTGGAGACAAGACCTGCAGGCTGACATACTGAGAGTGGGTCTCCCCTGCAGCCAACTGGAGACAAAGGCACAGGACAGAGGGGTCTGGAGGTCTTATGAGGATGGCCTATACCCCAGGAGGGTGAAGGGTCTAAGTAAGCAAGCTAGTAATTTCATATGATAAGTGTACACCATGTCATGTCTATTTTTACAAGGTTCCAACAAGCCCTCTCACGCAAAACAGCTATTGTAAAAATAAAAAAACACGAACATTTCCTACATTATCTTTCAATCATTAAGTTGAAATAAATTTCCATCACCCTTCAACTTCAAAGGGTTCATTCTATTGCTGATTATGGTGCAAATTTGAGAAGGACATTTCCCTCTTCATAGAAGCACAGCCAGCATTTCCCAATAACACAATTTGAATTCATTATGCCACATGAAGCAAGGAACCAAAACAGAAAAAAAACTTTTATCAATCATATGATAAACTAATGCTTCACAAAGTTTGTTTAGGCTGGAAGTTGCATTTAAATCTTGAAACAGTTTGTAATGCTCATCTTGTGTATAACACACAGCAGCAGGTTTAGAGACAACGGGGAGTAACAGGAGACAAGAAGGGCAAAGCCCATACGACTCACATGCTTGACCTTGACCTTTATATGACCTTGACCTTCAGGTGACCTTCAAGGTCAAGGTCAAACAACTAAACCTACCAATGACATCATACACAAAGAAATGCTTTACACATTTTTCCTACCAAAATACATGTGACCTTGACCCAAGGTCAAGGTCATCCAAGGTCATGCAACACAAAGCTGTTAATTCAAGACATAGGAAGCACAATGGTGCTTCTTGGCACTTTCTACCATGAGATATAGTCACTTTTAGTGCTTCACTACCCCATTTTGGTCACATTTCATAAGGGTCAAAGTGACCTTGACCTTGATGATATGTGAACAAATGTGTCTCATGATGAAAGTATAACATGTGCCCCACATAATTATTAAGTTTGAAACAGTTATCTTCCATAGTTCAGGGTCAAGGTCACTTCAAAATATGTATACAATCCAACTTTGAAGAGCTCCTGTGACCTTGACCTTGAAGCAAGGTCAACCAAACTGGTATCAAAAGATAGGGCTTGCTTTGACCTATATACCACTTGTAGCTAAGGTCGCCATTCTCAATAACGTGGGAGAAAATTGGGAAAATGTGAAAAATGACTGTTTTTGAGACCACATTTATGGCTCCTGTGACCTTGACCTTGAAGCAAGGTCAAGTCACTGTGTATGTCTTTTGAGGCCTTGTCATCATACACCATCATGCCACATTTGGTGTTGATAGACTTAATAGTCTCCGAGAAAAATCCAACGTTTAAGTTTTTTACGCCCGGACGGACGAAACGGCTCAGTACATAGACTCACTTTTGCTTCGCATGTGAGTCAAAAAACCAGGTACCTGTGAGAGCAATGTTGGCAAAATGTAGTACGATTAACCCTTGTATGCGGCCAAGCGCCAGCATCGGGTTGGAACTCCCCAGGGAGCGGAGTTGGTGCTGGTACCTGACTGTGTGAGTCTTAAATGTCGGTCACTGTTTGTTGTGAGGTACCAGTGAGGATTGATCAAGATGCCCAGTGATCAGGGGGGTAAAGTGTAAAGCGGTTTGAGCACCGATCAATGGTGGAAAGTCGCTATATAAAATCACACCTTTACCTTTTTTAACTTGGAACTATCAAAAATATAAAACTTCACCAGGACATAGGAATGATGCATAGAAATGACATAAAATTGTTGTCATATTCATATCAGCAGCTGAGCTTTGTATCACCAGGTTCGGTGTGTTCATCAATACTGGGATAAATTTATTGAACAAATAAATCATACATCAAATTTCACAACAATACACATTCATAAGTCATGATTTCAATATCAATTGTTAAAAATACATCGAAGAAAGGAAACTGAACATCTGCATTGCACAAAGCAACACCAGTTTGGAATGATGAAGTTTTAGGAATCCTGCCTGCTCTTGAGATCATTTGACAAATCTCACAAGTGCTTCGTTTCAAATATGCTGCATGGGAAACAACAATAGCAGAAATAAAACAAGACAAAACATAAACAAAACTAAAACATCTCAAATGCATGTAGATTTAAGACTACATTGAATTTTGTTGTGACATGACATAACATTACATACAACAACTGCATGCCACTGGTTTTTATCATGCTTAACATGTGTCAAACTTAATAAGTAATTAAAAAATAGCTAGAGAATGTATAAGTGTGATAAATGCATGTGACCCTGAAAACTCTTCTTTAATTAAAAACCACTTTTAACTGCAGTTTGTTCTCTCTTCAACAGACATCCACACTTTTAACACAGCAACAATAATTACCTCACTCCATCTCACTGTGGCAATGTCTACAGAACCACTGCAAGCCCCATAGGGGCTACATTTTCTAGTCCCCTCCCCTCCCCTCCTTTCCCACTTTTTCAAGTGCCTGGTTTTTCCTGCACACCATTCAAACATGTTGAGCCACCTTTTATGCATAAAAGAAAAAAAAGAAAGAAAAAGCTGTCGGGATACTAACTAAAAAGATACTTGACTCTCTTTAAACAAAACAAACAGAAGAGATCTAAGGGGGGAAAAACAGACTTGATATTAAAGTAAATATACAACTGGAGACACTCCAAACCCCTCTCATCAGTTGAACCCCTGGCTGCAGGGCTTTCAGGGCCTGCTCCAGTAGCTCAGCCAGGGGCCTGCTCCAGTAGCTCAGCCAGGGACCTGCTCCAGTAGCTCAGCCAGGGACCTGCTCCAGTAGCTCTGCCAGGGCCTGCTCCAGTAGCTCAGCCAGGGCCTGCTCCAGTAGCTCAGTCAGGGGCCTGCTCCAGTAGCTCAGCCAGGGGCTGCAAACAGCTCTGCCAGGGGATGCTCCTGTAGCTCAGCCAGGGCCTGCTCCAGTAGCTCAGCCAGGGCCTGCTCCAGTAGCTCAGCCAGGGGCCTGCTCCAGTAGCTCTGCCAGGGGCCTGCTCCAGTAGCTCAGCCAGGGCCTGCTCCAGTAGCTCAGCCAGGGGCCTGCTCCAGTAGCTCAGCCAGGGGCCTGCTCCAGTAGCTCAGCCAGGGGCCTGCTCCAGTAGCTCAGTCAGGGGCCTGCTCCAGTAGCTCAGCCAGGGGCTGCTCAAGTAGCTCAGCCAGGGGATGCTCCAGTAGCTCAGCCAGGGCCTGCTCCAGTAGCTCAGCCAGGGGCCTGCTCCAGTAGCTCAGCCAGGGCCTGCTCCAGTAGCTCAGCCAGGGCCTGCTCCAGTAGCTCAGCCAGGGCCTGCTCCAGTAGCTCAGCCAGGGACTGCTCCAGTAGCTCAGCCAGGGGCTGCTCCAGTAGCTCAGCCAGGGGCGGCCCCAAGAGGCCAAAGAGGCTACTGGGGGTCATCAGGACAGGAACCGCTTATTCAACTTGACCACACATTGCACCCTGAAACATCTAGGGCCCAACCCACAGACAACAACAAACCTGTTCACCAAACTTGTGTTTTCTGGTTCCAACTAGAATGGAAAATGGAGAAAAACACCTTCTTTGTATGTCTGCACTCGCCCACTAATTCTTAACACTTTGTCTTTTTTTTCACATCATCAAACAATTTCATACTTTCATATGAAAATCTTTAAAAAGGACAGGAGTAAGCAATCAGAACAGCCTCCTGGGAAACCATACAGAAAAGCTTGTCAGGGCTAAATGCCCTTGGAGCTGTGTGGCAATAATCAGGAGATGCCTTTCTTCCACAGAATCAATGCCAATCCCATGCCTGCTGCCAGCACAGCTGTCGACAGAATGAGCTTCTGTGAAGTTATGAAGCCCCATCTCTGTTCCTGAGTTGCCTCCCCTGATGAACTCTCCTTCCTGGAGTTTGAATCAGTCAGTGACTGCTCAACACTGTTGTTCTGAGGGACAGATTCATTGTTGTTGTTCAAATGCTGGGCAGCAGGAGAATCGTGAGGTTCAGCCCAACCTGCTCCTCTGCTCCCTCCTCCTGCTCTTCCGGCATCGAGGACATGATCACTGCGGGGGAAATCTCGAGAGCTTCTGGACAGGCTCTGCTGACCAGCCCTGTGACGGTGATGCGATCGACTGGAGAGGCCTCGGCAACTCTGGGTGAACCTGTCTGGCCAATCCAGGTGGCTGAGGGATGCATACCTGCTCATGCCACGAACAGCAGCGAGAGTAGGGCTCTCTAGACCAGGCAGATTTCCTGTGGAGTTTCTTAAGACCAGACTGTGAGCACTGGCAGAGAGGTCAGCCTGTCTTGGATGCCGAGGACTGCGGACACCCGAGTGACGAGGACGGCGAGCATGATGGATGTCCCCACGAATGTCAAGGTCACTGAAGGAGGTGCTGCTGGTGAAACCACCGTCCATTCTGGTGATGGAAGCCTGCAGCAAAAAAAGGATGAACAGGAGGTCAGCAGGAGGTCAGCAGGAGGTCAGCAGGAGGTCAGCAGGAGGTCTCTCACTGCCTGCATGAGACACAGGTGGGTGTTCTTTGCAGATTAGTTTCCACTTGTGACTGACCAAGACCAATTCTAACCTAGAGAGACCTCAGAGCCCAAACCTCCACCAAGGAACCACACCACTCTTCCATGGCCCCTGTAACCAAGGAAGCCACACCACTCTTCCATGGCCCCTGTAACCAAGGAAGCCACACCACTCTTCCATGGCCCCTGTAACCAAGGAAGCCACACCACTCTTCCATTGCCACTGTAACCAACAAAGCCACACCACTCTTCCATGGCCTGTAACCAAGGAAGCCACACCACTCTTCCATGGCCCCTGTAACCAAGGAAGCCACACCACTCTTCCATGGCCCCTGTAACCAAGGAAGCCACACAACTCTTCCATGGCCCATGTAACTAATTCAGGCAGAATTTTCTTCTAGCCAGGCCTGACACTACAATGTTTGGTTTATTTTAGTGGCTGAGTGCCGAACGCATATGACATCATCACTAGTTTGATGTCATCAACTTTGAGACTTGCAATAAAATATCTTTTTTTGTGTGGTGGTAATAATTCCAAAAAGAGATAACACATTGACTCCAAAATTAAATAGATTGTTCCTTGGGTGAAAATCTGACCTTCCACCAAATTTCATCAGGATTTGTAGTGAGCAAACATAACCATCCTTAACAGAGGTAATTACAAAATCAAGTTGACATCATCAAAGTACCCCGATACGGGCATCCATATACTGACAATGATAGTTCAACAATGGCTGAATAGTTTCTGGGCATCAACATACTATGAATATGATTATTCAACAATGGATGAATAGTTTCTGAGCATCAACATACTATGATTATTCAACAATAGCTTAATAGTTTCTGGGCATCAACATACTATGATTATTCAAAAATGGCTGAATAGCTTCTGGGCATCAACATACTATGATTATTCAACAATAGCTTAATAGTTTCTGGGCATCAACATACTATGATTATTCAACAATGGCTGAATAGTTTCTGGGCATCAACATACTATGATTATTCAACAATAGCTTAATAGTTTCTGGGCATCAACATACTATGATTATTCAACAATGGCTGAATAGTTTCTGGGCATCAACATACTGTGATTATTCAACAATAGCTTAATAGTTTCTCCAATAATGCTTACTTGGATATGTTACCATTGGTGGTCTCTATGTATAGCGGAGTAAAGAGAAGCAAGAATATACAAACCATTATCAATGGAATATTTAGAGTTTCATGCATTTTAGAGAAGTTGGTGTTTGGAAGAGGGGATTATAATAACTCAGACAGAGGGAGAATTGAACAGAATTGAAATGAAATGTGAGTTGATTTGAACTGAATTGAATTAACTTATTTCACAATGGTAGTGAATCATGCATCGCTGCCCATCTTAGAGAGCAAGAGACAATGTGTGTGTGTGTGTGTGTGTGTGTGTGTGTGTGTGTGTGTGTGTGTGTGTGTGCATATGTGTGTGAGTGAGTAGGATAGACAGTACAGGCATGGGTGTCCTTGCTCTTGTTTCAGCAGTCACTATAGCTATACAGAGAGAGCAATGCTTTTCTTCACTCACCCATCCTCCCTGGTTGATGATGAAGTCTGCAGCCAGGTCGGCCAGCATGGCTACGGTGTAGTCTGTCAGGTCCCCCAGCCCCTGCTTGCCAAACCTCAGCGACTCAAACGCCACCTGCTGGCTGTAGATCATCAGTAGCACCACCTGCGGGGACACGCAGGCAAGCACGTTGAGGCATCTTGAACCTTGACACAGTGTGCTTGAATGAATATTAAACAGTTATAGTTGACTTGCTTGATAACAGTAGATTAAGATATTAATAATCCAGATCTCTTCCAACCCAGGGATTGAACCATGGTACTGCAACTCAGACATAATCAAACGCCAAAGCTTGCTCGCCTGTCCGCCTGTCAAAGACGGGATTTCAGAAGGCGAGTAGAGGTTGAGGAGCTGACTATGCATTCATGCAGGAGGGGAGACGACTGGATATGGGGCTGCCGGGAGCTGGTAATCTATACAACTGTAAACTGAACAACCTTCCATCATGTTTACTAAATAGTTGATTAATGAAAAACACGCAACTTATGGACATGGATGCAAGTTTCTTCCAGCTCTCATTCTCTTGTGGCCATCCGCACCAGTGACTATGACTTCTGTAGTACCAAGTCTGATGGTTTCCAGAATGACAGGCAATATGCCTGGGATTTCTGTCTGATTTGTTCTTGCTGGAGAGATTCTTTTTTTGGAAGGGGTGTGAGTGTGAGCGTGTGTGTGAATGTGTGTGTGTATGTGTGAGTGTGAGTATGTGTGTGTGCGTGTGTGTGTGTGTGTGTGAGTGTGTATGTTTGTGAGTGTGTGTGTGTATGTGTGAGTGTGTATGAGTGTGTATATGTGTGTATGTGTGTATCTGGGTGAGTGTATGTGTGAGTGTGTATGTGTGTGCATAAGTATGTGCACATGTGTATGCATGTGTGTGCATGTGTGTTGAATTAAGCACATATGGTGTGTGTCTGTTTACTGTGTTAACAATAATCATTCTTTCATTAGTTTTCTGTCCCTACATCAACATGTACAACCGATATCTATTTTTCAAAAAGTCTGTTGAAGTATAATTTTGTAACAGTCTGTATACTCATCTGTCTGCCTGTCATTAGTCATTCTAGATCTGTCTGTTCTTCCAGTCATCACCCCATTATCTCTTTATCTATTCATATCATCCTCCATCCATTTGTCTGTCCATCCCAGTTTAACTGCCCATTCACCCTCCTTCCTCCCTCCATTAATGCTTCAGTGATAATTATTTGTCCATCAACACTATTGCAACAATTGAAAAGTTTACACTCCACAGATCAAAGGACAGAGAGAAATTTGAGACAGATATGAACACACCCAAAAATCATAACAATAATCAAGTCGGACAAAGGAAGTGCAAAGAATGACCAGGAAATATTTTCTCCAGAAGAGCATGGAGACCTCCATTGGTCTGACGGTCCTTCAGAGCTCAGACAGATGATACATCACAAGAGCAGGATGACAACACAAAGAACACTGCTTGATACTACAGCAATAATGAACACGCCAAACATGACAGAATGTGATCTTTTTTATTTCCAGAACAAGAGCAGTGCACAGAATTAAACCCCCAAAAGCATTTGCCAAAAATATCAGTAGGGAAAGCAACATCAATCCATGGCAAGAGCATTCACAGCATATATATATATATATATATATATATATATATATATATATATATATATATATGTGCACGTCCATGATATTGCCTAACACTAGGTGGGACATACCTGTGTTTGGTTTCTTTGTAACCAGCGTGACGATCACATGCGTATATCATTATAAAAGGTATTATTTTGATATCTAGCATGAGGGAACATCAAATTAGTTCTATGAAAACAAACATGATGTGATTCTGACCAAATCAATCGATGTGATAAGCTCCTCCGCGACGATTGAGTTTTGTAACACCAGAAACCAAAACCAGAACGGCGTTGATCAGGATAGAGAAAGCACGGCCAGAGAAAAACTAGTCATAAAGTATTTATTCATGACCCATGAACGAAACTATTGAATTGTATTAATTAAAAAAACTAATGTAGAATGCTTTACTTACCCAAATTTGGATGAAGATGGTCCATCGAACGGATTAAACGAACTGAAAGCTTCGCACATGTGTAGCAAATTGACGTACGTAACAGAAGGAAATGAAGGAAACGAAGCCTTCTCATTGGTCAAAAATCGCGTGTACTATGACGTATCCTTCTATAAACGTGTTCATTGACTGCAGGATGACAAAAGCTTCCTTTGTAGCCGTTTCGAGTGCGGAACAATATAGCAACACGTTTGGTTCACGCGTACCTTCCGTAAGTAACGCAGGGAAACAACCGACGCTGACCATCAAAATAGTCCCAAGAAATTGGTTAATACCAAAAGAAGAATAAAACTATGCAGTTGTATGAGTAAACTAATGAAAGGAAAAGTAATTTGAACCTTCTCTTCAACACATTTATGTACACATGTTTGGTTTCGATTTTTTCCTCTGAGCAAGGGTGGTAGAAACGAGAGTAACGAACGCATAGGTCTTTTATATTTCGGTAGAACTACCTCTGTTTTTATTTTGTGGCGACTTTCCACTGAAATATGACTAAATTAATAATTGAACTTGAATTATTTCACACAATCTATACTTTGTAAGGTGAATTTGCACAAGATAACAAGCATTCAAAAGTGGCGTCACAAAATGTCCCGTTTTTTGGCGCCATTTTTCCGCTTCGTACGAGTTTAATTATTTTTTGTGAATCTCTGCAAAGCAAAACTATAAAAACTATTGGTCATAACATTACAAAAACATTTAAAGAACCCATATAAATTTGAAATATATGCATGCTGACTGTGTTAGATAGTTTTATTCAAGTGTCTTTACCCAGACCCCCAGTTTTTGATAGTGTTAGGCAATATCGTGGACGTGCACATATATACAGTGCAGATGTTCCTGAAGACAGAGACTCCTACACAACAAAGTAACAAAGTAACACGTAGCGTCCACGTGGCAAACAGCAGGCAACTCCGCATTAAGAGAGTCACACAGCTCCTGTACTTAGAAGAATGAGTCCAAGAAGGAAACTTGGGAGCAGCTGGGGCTTGGAAGACAGCTAGATAGGTATGTATAGAGGAATGGCAGTAAGGGGTGGAGGCAGGCGGTGTTGGACATTAAACGCTCATTTCCTGCAGGCAGGACACATTCCAGTCCCAGTCTTGTGGACTACAAAGCAGAGCAGTGGAGGCAGGACTGCCTGTCTTGCAAAGAAGCCATGAAAAGTAGTTGAAGATGGGCAGAGAAGAGATAAACAGAATTACCAGTCAAGGGTGGAGAAATGCTCTACAGAGAAGGGATAAACAGAATTACCAGTCAAGGGTGCAGAAATGCTCTACAGAGAAGGGATAAACAGAATTACCAGTCAAGGGTGCAGAAATGCTCTACAGAGAAGGGATAAACAGAATTACCAGTCAAGGGTGGAGAAATGCTCTACAGAGAAGGGATAAACAGAATTACCAGTCAAGGGTGGAGAAATGCTCTACAGAGAAGGGATAAACAGAATTACCAGTCAAGGGTGCAGAAATGCTCTACAGAGAAAAGGCCTTGAAAGTTATGCTGATTTTGGAACATTTCACTGAAATCTGGGACCCAAACCATTTCATACTTCACCTTCTGGCTTTTCGGCAAATCAAAATAAATATCATTTTACAAAGGAGTACAGGATTGGTTATGGCCCTGTATTCAGCGGTAGAGTGTAAAGCAACTTGAGTCCCAGAAAAAAAAAGAAAAAAAAGGGTTGTGGTTAAGGTAACATGAGAAAAAAAGGGGTTAGTAGGTGGGCCTGACTTGTTTTTAGGCCAGATCATGACTTCACACACACGCACGCATGCACGCACTCACACACGCACATGCACGCACACACGCACACACACATGCATGCACGCACACACACGTCAAAATACTTCCACTTTGATAATCTTTAGAATCGTTATACAGAAAAAGAAATGTAACTAACACAATTTCAGAAAACCCCCCTGAATATCTAACTAAGTCTCAAGGCTCACCTGTCGCCAGCCAGGTAGA